>JAQIFY010005061.1:0-11323 GCA_028533085.1 Varecia variegata | reverse complement strand
CTGCGCTCCTCCTCGGGCTGCGCCTGGAGTCCGTGCAGGGAGCGTCCGTCCCAGGGTGCTGTCCCTTCGCGAACCCAGGGCTGGGTCCTATCCCGAGTGTGTAAACCGTGGGTTCCTTGTCTGCTGTCGCTTTGTTGAAGTTCTTTATGGATTTTGGAAACTGATCACTTGTCAATTACACCTTAAACACATTTCTCCTTTGTGGTTCATCTTTTCACTTCGTTTAAAAGCCTTGGCCGGGTGCTGTGGCTCACGCCTATAATCCTAGCACTCTGGGAGGCAGAGGCGGGAGGATCGCTGGAGGTCAGGAGTTGGAGACCAGCCTGTGCAAGAGCAAGACCCTGGCTCTACTAAAAAATAGAAAGAAATTAACCAGACAACTAAAAATATATAGAAAAATTTAGCCAAGCATGGAGACCCTGGCTCTACTAAAAAATAGAAAGAAATTAACCAGACAACTAAAAATATATAGAAAAATTTAGCCAAGCATGGTGGCGCATGCCTGTAATCCCAGCTACTCGGGAGGCTTAGACAGGAGGATTGCTTGAGCCCAGGAGTTTGAGGTTGCTGTGAGCTAGGCACTCACTCTAGCCCGGGCAACAGAGTTGAGACTCTGTCTCAAAAAAGAAAAAAAATTCTTATAGGTATGGTCAAATGTATCAATCTCTTCTTTGAGAAAGAGGTTTTTTTGGTCTTTGTTAGTGGCATCTGCAGTACCCCAATGTCACAATGTTAGTTTAAAGTATTTTCCTCTTATTCTTTTATATTTTTGTTTTTTACTTTTGCTTCTTTTTTTTAAATTTTATTTATTTTTTTATTTTTTGGTTTTTTTATGGGGACCACTGCAACAGGGTCTTGCAGTGGGGGAGAGAGACTGGGCTCCGCTCCCTGCTTCTTAATGTTTTATTGAAACAGAAGTTGCTTTTATTAAGAATGCAAGAATGTTGATAGACGATTTTTGAAATAATTTGCCAAATTCATCGGGTCCCTTAGACTTCCGGGCTCCACGTCCCTCTGTGCATTCCAGTGCGCCTGCGCCGTCTCCGCATCCAAGTGCGCCTGCGCCGTCTCCGCATCCAAGTGCGCCTGCGCTGTCTCCGCCGGCCTGTCTAGGATCATCTCCGCGTGGGCAGGTCTGGTCGGGGCTCCTGGTCAGCGGCTGGCCTGGACTGGGCAGCGAGGGCAGGAGGAAGACGCCACCTGCCTCTGGAGTTAGATGGCGGCAAAGGTCCTCCCATCAGTGGCTCACAAATTTTTGGTGCACATGAAAATTGTCTTGGGAGCTTTAAAAGTCCCAATGGCCTGTCACACCGTGTGGCAGACACACCTAAGATGACCCCAGTGAGTCACACCGTCCCTGTGATTGGGGCCAGAAAGGTGACTTGCTTCTCATCGATAGAGGAGGCCAGGGTGACAGATGTCACCCCTCGATGATGTTGTTATATACAGTGTTGCATATATTACATGGACTTTATGTTCCCTGTTACAGAGTATATTTTACATACATGTGTACACTGTTATATAGCTTTCTACATATATACATCATACGCGCACGGACACGTGCACACATCCATGCTTTGAGCTCACTCCCTCGTGCTCTCTCCTGCTGGCCTGGAAGCAGGAAACAGCCATCTGTGAGCTGGGGCTGGGCAGCCCCGTGGCAGGGAACTGGGGTGGCCTTTGGGACCTGAAGGTGCATCCAGCCGACAGCCAGTAGGAAGCCGGGGCCCTCAGTCCTACAGCCACAGGAGAAGAATTCTGCCACCTGAGAGCACAGCCTGGTTGACACCTGGGCTGTAGCGAGGTGAGGGTCTGATCTGGGCCCCAGCCAAGCTGTGGCCCAACGATAACCCATGAATACTGGGAAATAATAAATGTGTTTTGTTTTAGGCCGCTAAGTTTTGGTGATTTGTTATACAAGAATAGAAAACTAATATCGGCCCATACCAGTTATATTAGAATTCTGCAGTGGGATCCAGGCATCAGTGTATTTTAAACTGTCCAGATGTGTCCGACACGCTGCAGTTTGAGAACCAGTGCCTAGACCACCGGGTGAGGTTGGAAGTTTTAGCAGCTTGTGGGCCCCTCAATCCCCTTCCTCCTCCCAGCCAAGCTGGTCTTAGAGGAACCAGTGCCCGAGCCTCCCAATCGCACCACGCCTGCACCCAGACCCCTGGGCTGCAACCCGCCCCAAGCCGGAAAGCATCTCTAATTGATTTGATGTTTGAACCAGGGAAAAGATGTTCTGCTTCTTGTTCCTAACCCATTTATAACAAAACAAAAAGAAACAAAAGCCAGAAAGTTTTTTAACACACAGAGACTCATAACTTTGTTGGCTTCAGTTTTCAAAGACACCAGCTTGAGAAACTAAATCTTCTGCTGAAACAGTTTGAAAATCCACTTGTGACAAGAAACAGACAGACAGCGGCTCTGTCCCACAGCCCCCACACCGCCAGGCTGGGCCCTGGAGGTGCAGCCTCTCGGTCCACACGGAAAGGCGTCCAGGTCTCAGCTTTGCTTCCACACGCCTCACACAGGGAAAGAGACCAGAATCCAGGCCACCTTTGGTCTCATCTCCGTGCCCTTCCCACGCCAGGGACGTTGCTTCTCTGTCGGGTGAAGTGGGAGGACAGTTCCTAGGACACTGGGCACACGTCCTCCAGACCCCAAGACTGAGGGCTGAGTGTGCGGACCCCCTGCTGGGTGCTGGGCCAGGCCCTGGAGCAGCGGTTTCCTGAGAGGGGGGTGGGGTGGGGAGCAGCTCTCACCTCCCGCTGCAGAGGGGGCCCAGGTCCCCAGCTGCTGGGCACTGCAGGAGCCGAACTTTTCATCTTGCTCCATTGATGGCTGAAAATGGAATCTCGCTCCTCCCATGCCATGTTGGAATTGTGGGCTTTTCAGTATTTCTCCTGCAGCTCCTGCCCTACATCTCTGTCGCCTGTTCTGGTGTTTCCACTGTCTCTTTTTCAGTTGAGTTATTCTTTTGTTCCTTCCCTTCACTGTCGTAGATCTTTATTGATCCCAGAATCCAGATCATTCATAAAATGTTTAAATATTATTTCCCCTTGCCTGGATTACCTTTCCACCATGGGTGGAGTTTCTTATGTCCTGCACAGGTTTCTGTGTGTGTGGTGGAGCAGAGTGTCCATGTTTCCCTTCGACATCTGATTTTTGGTGTATTTTAAAAGAGAACCTTCATTCTTCAAAGCCACAACATTATTTTCTTGTATTTTCCCTTTTTAAACTTTATTTCTGTGGTTTCTCAACTTAATTTTTAAAAATTTGCTTGGAATTTGCTTTTGTGAATGTTATACAAGAATGTGTGTGTCTTTTTCTCAGTCATCTTTCTTGCAAAGCCCATTTGAATGTCCCTTGCAGGTGGGTGCATTCGGCTCTGCCCAGTCGTCTGCCGGGAACATCCAGTGAGCCTCGCAGCAGGGTCCTGATCTGAGCTCCTGCCAGGGTGGTGCACGCGCCCTGAGGAACGCAGATTCGCACGGCGCAGTTTGACTTCTCTCATTAGAGTGCACCGACGTTTCTTAGAGGATCTGGTCTGGTTAAAAGTTCGGTTGGTGCAGAGCTCCGTCAACAGAAGTGAACACACACAAGCCGGTCCTGCCATGACTGCAGGCTCGGTGATTCCAAGGGCCCCCATCCCACCCTCACTGTCACCAGGGGGGTCACCATGCGAGATCTGCAGCTTGCGCTCATTCCATGATTGAAACCAGATCTGTTGGAACCCACCTTACAAAAACAGATAATGAATTACAGTGTAGAAATGTGTGACTTCCGTGGCCTTTGGATTCAAAGCAACCAGAAAAAGTTATAAAGCTTGTCCCTTAAATAATTAAAGTTTAAATATTTTTTAAAAAACGCAGCAGCAGCTCCTCCCATCTCCTTGTCATGCCCTGACATTGGCCACTCACGCCCTCTGCCTGACCACCCGCCCTCTGCTCAGCTTGGGCAGGGGCTGCTTGCAGGATGAGGGACCCCCCTGGGCTGCTTCCCTCCAGGGCCTGGAGATTTGGGAGGAGCCCAAGTGTCCCCTCCGCAGGCAAGCCTTTGCAGAGGAGCACCCAGCGCCCCGCCCCTCGCTCCTGCATCTCTGTCTTCTTGTTTCTGGAGGCCCCAGTGACGCAAGACTGGCCAGGCGGGTCCCTGCCCTCCTCTGGGGGTTTCCAGTCCTGGCTTTGACCATCCCAGCCCAAGGTCCTACCGGCCCACGGCCTGGAGGGTGGCACAGGCTCCAGGAGGCTGCCCTGGCTTGGTGGTGGGAGCAGTGATTTAGGGGGTGGGTGCAATTGGGATTTTCAATTAATTCTCACTTGCTGAACCTTCTTGTAGCTTTTAATAATTTTCTGCAGTGTTCAAGTGTCATATTTGTGTTTCTCTGTGATCTGGCAGCCTGGGGAGCTCTTTGTAGGGAGCTTTCCTGGTTTTTTTTTAATGCTTTATCGAGGTATAGTTCACACAAAATAACTGCATATATTTAAGGTCTACAATTTGAATAGTTTCAACACATTTACAGAACCAGGACATTGTCTCGCCAGCCAGACATCCCAAGTGGGTGTCCCCGTCCTCCCCTGTGTAACCCCCCCTCCACCTGCCCACACCCGCCTGCCCCTGTCACCATAGATTAACTGGCATTTTCTAGGGTTCTCTATAAATGGAATCAAACACTAGGTGCTTTCTGGGGCAGGGGGGCTGGCTTCTTTTACTCAGCATCAGTATTTTGAGATATTATGTAAATCAACAGCTCATTGTCTAAATTGCTAAGTATCGCTGTGGATGTGCCCACTCTTTACCCATTCTCCTAGTGAGGTTCCAATTTGGGGCCATTATAAGCAACGCTTCTATGAACATTCATGAACAGGTGCTGGTGTGGACGAACGTTTTCTCTTCTCCTGGGTAAATATTTAGGAGTGGAATGGCTGAGTCCTATGGTAAGTGTAAGTTTAACTTTTAAGAAACTGCAAAACTGTTTTCCAAAGCCGTTCTGCCATTTTACATCACAACCAGCAGTCTGGGGACTTCCAGTTTCTCCGTCTCCTCTGCCTTGGTGTCCTAGGGCTGCCGTAGGAGGTGCTTCTGCCAACTCTCAGGGATCCACATGGTCATGGTATTACCCTCCAGGCACCACCTCTTCTCCTGGAAACCCACAAGGTCAGTGGACCCAGGCCCGTCACCCTCTGCGCAGCGGCCGGGAGGGCGGGGTCAGCTGCCTTGGGGTGGATTGGAAAGCCCAGGGGCCGGAGGCTTTCCCTCACCTGCAGGGACACAGTGCGCCCCTCAGGGACCCCTCCCAGGGCCAGAGTCGCTAATGAATAATAGTGAGTCTGTCCTGAGCATTTACTGTGTGCTGGGCATGGGGCAGTGCAGTTAGTATATTGCAAAGTGGGCCGGGGCTTCTAGAAAACTTAAAATTCCGTCTGTGGCATTTTGTTTCTGTTGGGCCCTGCTGCCCTGGACAAAAGTCTTCTCTCCGTATTGATCCGCAGCTCTGCGCTCCCTTGTCCACACTGGCACTAAGACACACATCTTTCTTTCTTTTTTTGAGACAGAGTCTCGCTTTGTTGCCCGGGCTAGAGTGAGTGCCGTGGCGTCAGCCTAGCTCACAGCAACCTCAAACTCCTGGGCTTAAGCGATCCTACTGCCTCAGCCTCCCGGGTAGCTGGGACTACAGGCATGCGCCACCATGCCCGGCTAATTTTTTTTCTATACATATATTTTAGTTGGCCAGATAATTTCTTTCTGTTTTTAGTAGAGATGGGGCCTCGCTCTTGCTCAGGCTGGTCTCAAACTCCTGACCTTGAGCAATCCACCTGCCTCGGCCTCCCAGAGTGCTAGGATTACAGGCGTGAGCCACCGCGCCCGGCCACACACATCTTTCTAAACACAATGTGACCCGCCTTGTCCACACGCACGGCCCTGGCTGCCGCCTTTCTGGGAGAGCTCGAGTGCCACGTGGGTGCATGTGGCTGCCCTCCTGCCGCCTGGCCTGGCCTGCTTACCCCACCACACGCGAGCACCGGGAGCTTTCGGGCCCCCTGGGCCACCTGGGCCGGGCTGCATGGGCTGTTCTGACCCTTCTCCTCTGGCCCTCCTGGTGAATCCACTTCCAACCTCCCAGAGCCAGCGAATGTCGCCTCCTGGCGTTGTTCTGTTCTGTGCGCACACCTTCCTGGCTCCTTTATTGGCTGCATAATTTACTTGTTTCTACATCTTCCTCCTGGCCTGAGCGCCCAGAGCACGCGACTAAGTCGGAGGCGTCCATACTTGACGCAGAGAAGAGCTCAGAGCACGGAACAGCCCGCAAGTGCAGAGAGGAATGTGCCGCTGCCTCTAGACTTTAGGGATCAAAGGGAAGGGCCGGAGGCACAACAGGGGCCTGGCCGTGGTCCTTAGGGCAGCTGTCCCAGAGCTGGGGGCTGCCAGGCTCCGAGAGGCCAGCGAGGTGTGGGGGCTTGTTCTCTCAGGGTTGTGGGAGGAGGGACACGGGCTTCACTACGTCCCTGTGCCCTCAGAGAGCTCAGGGGGTACGGGGAGGAGCCATATGAACTTACAGGCCTGGGGCAGCCTCAGGCCCCTGGGTGTGGGTGCACAAGCAAACTGGGCAGCGGAGAAGAGAATAAGGAGGCCTCAGGCCTACGGGGAGATGCTTTGAGCATTGGCTGGAAGATCCCAGCCTGCTCCTAGGAGGGCAGCTCAAGATGGTGGTGTTTATGAGACTAAGTTTAAAATCGCAAAGCAGGGCGTCCACTTCAGAATGACACGGAGCGGTGGAAAATGGGAACAGCACCAGCGCCCAGAGCAGGATTCGTCAGGATGTGCCACACGGGGGAATAGCGCCACCCCCAGAAAACGCTTCACGCCATCGTCCTCTGTCAAGTGAAAATAGAAGCAAGTTACCAGGCTGTGCACACAGCATTGCTTTGCTTTCGTGTTAAAGACGTGTATGACTGTGTGCACACATGTTGGGTGTTGCACGTCCTTGTGTCTGCCCGTGTGCACACATGTTGGTTGTCGCATATCCGTGTGTGTGCCTGTGTGCACATGGAGAATTATTTGTCCTTGTCTTCATGCCTTTTTATTCCTTCTGGAAACACAACACTAATTTTATGGAACAAGTCAGTAAAAAAGTAGCATTTATCATACAGAAAATCCGTGCACAGGCAACTTCTCAGACACATCTGTTCTCCGTGTCTGTGGGTGCGTCGTCTCCTGGCCACTGCCACGTGGCTCTCTCCACGGAAGCAGAGGCCTCTCACACCAACAGGCTGCGTTTCTGTGAAAAGCCCTCTGCAGTGAATTTATGCAAGAAAGATATAAAAATGCTCATCTCCTCCCTCATTGCCTGTGAGGAGGAAAAGCCAACACAGACACAATCGCATCTGTTCCTGAAATGCTTTGTGCAGATGCTGGGCTGGCACTGGGGGCTGAGCTTTGCTTTGTAATGTAAGAGCCACAGCATAAACGTTTACTTAAGCTCCAAGTCCTTGGACTTTGTTAGAATGTTCCATAATCCTTTCCTGGTCTTGATTATTACAAGTTTTCAGGAAGGTTCTATCTGGTGAGTCACCTAATTATTTAAACACACTTTTCTTTCTTATTAGGGCTTGATTCCAGGTTACCTGCCAACAGAGTCAAGCCCGTGTGGCCGCGAACGCTTTGAGGGCCAGGTGGTTTTACTGGGCGTGACCGATCACACTGAGGTCAGACCCCGACTGCTGAGAGACCTGTGCCGGGAAGGCGCCAGCCCCAGAGGCTCGACCTTGTCCAGGGGAGGCAGCCAGCCAGTGGCCTTGGCGGCCACCCCAAGGGCGCAGGTCAGGAAGCCAAGGCAGAAGCAGGAATGTCTTCTTGGAGCTGCTCCACTCCACAGGCATCTCTGGAATGTTCTCTGAGCCTCGGAGCCACGTGAGGCCCTGTAGGCGAGACAGAGACAAAGCCGTGTGGGCTCAGGACCTCCAGGCACATGCAGCCCCGGCTCAGGACTCACCTGGCTGCAGCCGAGTTATCGGCCGGGTCACGCTCTCAGGTGGCAGAATTCATTTCCATTAAGAGCCCCGGCTTCCTACTGGCTGTCGGCTGGATGCATCTTCAGGTCCCAAAGGCCACCCCAGTTCCCTGCCACGGGGCTGCCCAGCCCCAGCTCACAGATGGCTGTTTCCTGTTTCCAGGCCAGCAGGAGAGAGAGCACGAGGGAGTGAGCTCAGAGCATGGATGTGTGCAGGTGTGTGTGTGTGCGTGTCCATGCGCGTATGATGTATATATGTAGAAAGCTATATAACGGTGTATACATGTATGTAAAATATACTCTGTAACAGGGAACATAAAGTCCATGTAATATATGCAACACTGTATATAACAACATCATCGAGGGGTGACATCTGTCACCCTGGCCTCCTCTATCGATGAGAAGCAAGTCACCTTTCTGGCCCCAATCACAGGGACGGTGTGACTCACTGGGGTCATCTTAGGTGTGTCTGCCACACGGTGTGACAGGCCATTGGGACTTTTAAAGCTCCCAAGACAATTTTCATGTGCACCAAAAATTTGTGAGCCACTGATGGGAGGACCTTTGCCGCCATCTAACTCCAGAGGCAGGTGGCGTCTTCCTCCTGCCCTCGCTGCCCAGTCCAGGCCAGCCGCTGACCAGGAGCCCCGACCAGACCTGCCCACGCGGAGATGATCCACGACAGGCTGGCGGAGACGGCGCAGGTGCACTTGGATGCGGAGACGGCGCAGGCGCACTGGAATGCACAGAGGGACGTTCAGCCCAAAGTCTGAGTGACCGGATGAATTTGGCAAATTATTTCAAAAACTGTCCACCTACATTCTTGTGTTATATTAAAGAAAAGAAACTTCCTTTTAAATTTTTTAAAATGCAAAGAGAAGTGCTACACACTGAATTACGTTCTTCCAAAATTCCTGTGTTGAAGCTCTCTCACTATGAGTCTAAAGCCCGGGTCTGCAGGAGGTATCTGCAGTTAAACGAGCTCATGGAGTGGGGCTCTGATCCAACGGGACGGTGGCCCGAGGAAGAGATGGAGAGTGAGATGTCCCCCCCCCACCCCAGCTGCCATGTGAGGGCACAGCGAGCAGGGCAAGCCGGGGGGAGGCCCGTCGGGACCTGACCCTGCGGCACCCTGATCTCAGACCCCAGCCTCCACAGCTGTGAGAAAGTAAATTTCTGTTAAGTCACCCGGTCTCGGGGACCTGGTTATGGCAGCCGAGTAGGCTAATACAAGAAGGCAAATAAAAACACTAAAGAATGAGTAGAATATATAGGAAATTAATATTATGCCCTTAGGGTACTCGGATGGGACAGCAAAAGAACAAAAAAGTTTCTTTGAAAGAAGAGATTGGCACATTTGATCCTAAGACTCTGAACAAGGGTTTACCCATATAAACACAACCGGCCAATCCTTGTCAAAGCCGCAAAAGCAACGAACGCCACGGAGAAAAGACAGTCTTGTGAACAAACGCTGCCGGAGCAACTACTGGGCATCCACACACACAGAATTAATCTGGTCACAGTCTTGACAAAAAATTAACATAAAATGTATCAGAGGCCTAAATGTAAAATGCAAAACTAGGCTGGGCGCGGTGGCTCACGCCTGTAATCCTAGCACTCTGGGAGGCCGAGGCAGGAGGATCACTTGAGGTCAGGAGTTCAAGACCAGCCTGAGCAAGAGTGAGACCCCTGTCTCTACCAAAAATAGAAAGAAATGATCTGGACAGCTAAAATATGTATAGAAAAAAATTAGCCGGGCATCGTGGCACACGCCTGTAGTCCCAGTTACTCGGGAAGCTGAGGCAGAAGGATTGCTTGAACCCAGGAGTTTGAGGTTGCCGTGAGCTAGGCTGATGCCACAGCACTCTAGCCCGGGTGACAGAGTGAGACTCTGTCTCAAAAAAAAAAAAAAAAACAAAAAAAAAAAACAAAACAAAAACAAAACCCCACAAAACTATAAAGTTCTTATAAAAAAAACAGGAGAAAATCTAGATGAACTTTAGTATGGTGATGACTTTCTAGATGCAACACCAAAGGCACGATTCATGGAAGAAGTAATTACAGGCTGTATTTCAATAAATTTAAAATTTCTGCTCTGGGACAGTGTTAAGAGAATGAAAAGACAAGGTGCTGATTGGGGAAAAATATTATATTTACAAAAGATGTATCTGATAAAGGACGGTTATTGAAAATATACAAAGAATTCTTAAAACTAAACGATGAGAAAACCCAAAACACCTCACCAAAGATACACAGAAGGCTAAAGAAATGAAGCTAGCATCAGCTATGGCCTCAATGTTTGTGCCCCGCTTCTGGCCAAGGTCATATGTTGAAAGTCTAACCCGTAAGGTGATGATAGTATTAGGAGGTAGGGCCTTTGAGAAGGGATTAGGTTGTGAGGACTATGCCCTCATAAACGGGATTAGTGCCCTTATAAAAGAGGCCTGAGAAAGACCCCTTCAGCCACCTGAGGACACAGCAAAAAGATGGCTGTCTAGGAAGCAGGCCCTAAATGGACACTGGATCTGCCAGCACCTTAATCTTGGACTTCCCAGACTCTAAAACTATGAGAAATAACTGTTGTTTATAGGCAATCCAGTTTATGGTATTTTTGTTATAGCAGCCCTAATAGAATAAGACATCATATATCATTAAGGAAATGCAAATTAAAACGATGAGATACCACTATACATCTCTTAGTATGGTCAAAATCCGAAACACTAACAATACCAAATGCTGGTGAGGATGTGGAGTAACAGGAGCTCTCATTCATCACCGATGATAATGCAAAATGGTGCAGCTGGTTTGGAGGATAGTTTGGCAATTTCTTACAAAACTAAACACACACAGTCCAGCAATTGTGCTCCTTGGTATTTACCCAAATCAGCTGAAAATTTATGTGCACAAAAACCTGCACACAGATGTGTATGGCAGCTTCATTCATAATTGCCCAAACCTCGGAGCAACCAAGATGTCCTTCAGTAAGCGAGTGGATAAATAAACTGTTACATTCAGTCAAAGCAATATTATTCCTCCCTAAAACGAAATGAACTATCAAGCCATGAAAAGACATGGAGGAGACTTCAATGCATGTTACTAAGTAGAAGCAGCTGAAAAGGCTGCATAACTTGAGTCCAGCCATGTGACATTCTAGAAAAGGTGACCTACTGGAGACAAAGGTCAGGGGTTGACTGGGGTTGAGGGGCAGGGAGGGAGGAGGTGGTGGACACAGGACTTTTAGGGCAGAGAAAGGACCCTGTGTGGTACTGGAATGGTGGATCCACATCGTTCGTTATACAGCTGTGC
>JAQIFY010005060.1:0-11324 GCA_028533085.1 Varecia variegata | reverse complement strand
ATCTGGCCAACTAAAAATATATAGAAAAAATTAGCCGGGCATGGTGGTGCATGCCTGTAGTCCCAGCTACTCGGGAGGCTGAGGCAGTAGGATCGCTTGAGCCCAGGAGTTTGAGGTTGCTGTGAGCTAGGCTGACGCCATGGCACTCACTCTAGCCCGGGCAACAGAGCGAGACTCTGTCTCAAAAAAAAAAAAAAAAAAAAAAAAAAAAAAAAAAAAAAAAAAAAAAAAAAAAAAAAAATTGAGAAGCCATTTACTATGTTAAATGTCTTCAACAACTGTTCACCTCATAGAAAAGTTACTAATCATTTAGGGATCTAGTTATAACTGCAACCTCTATATGTTTGGAAGAAACATGGGTAACCAAAGTTTCTATAATTCAAATATTTGTCATTTCTAAATTATAAACTCTGCAGCTTACATTTATAAATTGTGTGTATTTGTTAATAGCTGTAATCCCCACTTAGATCTCACTAAATAGCACAGCCTCGTGTATATACACACACACACACACGGTTATATATGGTTATATACATATATATATGATGATTTGTGATTTATTATGATTTCCTTATGTCTTCCTTTCATTCATTTATATATTCAGCAATTATTCTTGAGCATCTGCAAGTGACACACTCTATTTCAGGAAAGACATAAACAAATAATTTTTAAAAATAGCAATCTAAATAATAAATATTTAGGAGGGAATTAACAAGTTTCTATGCTAGAGTATAATGAAGGAAATCAGGGCAAGCGTGGAGAGAGAATGAAGTATTAGCTTAAGAAGAGACAGGAGACTTTGGCAAGGCCAAGGAGTAGACAGACCATCCTGAACAGTCCTGGTGGTTATTTTAATTCTTAATGACAAGGTCTTGGGATCATCCAGTATTAAAGGAGTTACTTATTTTCTATCAGTCCCTCTGGATATGCAACAAATTGGAGCTGATATATGAAGCATTAGCTAGTGTATAAAGTTCCCTGAGAAGAACAATTCCTTAGCCAAGAAAATTATCTCTGAATAGTAAGTATTAATACATTAGTCTAAAACAACAAATTTTATGGTTTTCACGATACCTACACATATACTTTCTTTTCTCATTTTTAGTGGCTGTTATGTTAATATGAGTAGCATTTTGGAATAGAGTACTTCTCACAAAATTGATTTCTGCTACTTTTCAAATTAATCAGTTTTATTGCTAATACTATTTTTCTGTATGTTACTGGCTGGCTAAGTTTCTTATAAAAATCAGATGTTCACAAATAATTTAGATTTAATACGTAGAAATGTTAGGTAGACAGTGAGGGATTCCAGGCCTCCTAGGGATGAAAGTGGTTGTTGTTTCCTTGGTGCAATTGCCTCACCTGGGAAGAAGGACAAGGGTGGGCCTCAGGCCCCCATCTCACTCCTGCCCCACCCTAATCCTCTCCCCAGCAACTGCCATAACTAGGGGAAGAGAGAACACCCTACAAATCTGTCCATCAGAACTTAGCATGCCAAGTACAAAAGAATGCAGGGACTCTCTAGCCCATGGGCCAAGTCGCATAGGTACCATAGAGTCTAGAAATTGAACTAGAACCCCCACATGTGTAGTTAAGACTCAGGTCATGCAACTCTCAACTGTGCAATCAAAGTGGTTCCATGGTGACATCCGAGCCACAGGGAGGTCCCTATCTGGGCACTATGAAACAAGACTGAGACCATAACCAACGCCCTCTTTTTTGGCCCCTTCCTTTTGCTCTCCCTTTGCTGTGACAATGGGTCTGGAAGTCATCTGTGGCATATGTATCATGCTCTGTAAATCTATATCTTGCTCTATAATCGTATCTTTCTCTTCTCAATAAACCTCATTTTCATGCTCACCTTATTTTGGCATGTCTGGTCATTCTGTGGCCATGAGCACGCTAAGAACCAACATTTCAGGCTGAAACCTGACAGAAATACATATATGTATACAAGCAACTTAAAAAATACACATTGAATTATTCAAATACCCTAAATGTGTCCATACTAGTCTCACTACATAATGTAATTTCTGATATTATTTTATCACTTTTTATCTGAGGACATACAATACCAGAATGCCAAAAGAACCCACAGTTAAATATTATCCAAGAATCCTTGAATATAAATGTAAACATATTTCTATATTTGTTAGAAATGATGAAATGATGTGTATTATTTTGTATTCACCCATCTTCATATCTGATCTTATTTGTAATAATATTATGTTTCAACTCATTGACTACTTTTAGCATAGGGACTTTGGGCTACAGAAATGAATTTTCTGATTTCATAGTTTAGCAGTACATTCTTAGGGTATAACTAAATAAAACATAAGCATACTTTGCATAATTTGGTTTTTTTGGCTTGTCCAAACCCTGCCATCCCTCAAAGCCCTACTTAGGCTGTCACTCCTTCAAATGAAGTCTCATGGCCGGTGAACTCAGAGTAATTATTATTTATCTCACAATTTGCCATGTTACATACAGTGCTGGCATTTTTCCCCCTCACATTGCTTAACTTCCATGGGATCTTTTTACTTCATCCAGATTGTGAGTTCCTTGAGGTCAGAGAAAATGTTTTATTTATCTTTGTTTTCCTAACAGCATCTCCCCCTGTGGCTTGCACAAAGCAGGTTCTTAATAAATGTATGTTCTGTCATTGCTTAGTCTGCCAATGCTTACATGAGAAATGAGTCTAGAATCCTTTAGACCGCTCTTGCATTTTTTACCATCTTGGATGAGAAAGAAGTGAAGTTTAATAGATAAAGCCTGATATTTAGTATTCAAGGCTAAAATGTATATAAAATAATAAGCAATTACTTAAAAAAATAATAAGGCAGAAAAGTGTTTGCCCTCCATTATCCACTTTTGCTTTACAAAAATCTTTATTATTGTTGCTTCCAATTAAGTAATCTCAAATATCACCTAATTTCTACCTTTCGCTTTGACTGCAGTTTTAGTTTCCATATGAGAAAAGAGGAAAGCAAAGTACATATGAAATGGTGATCTAGGTAAGCTATCTGAAGGTGGGAAAAGTATAAAAGAGACATAATACTCAGAATGGTGCTATATTCTGGCCAATCATGGGGTTTGGAAATGAAATACATAGGAACATAATAATAGGGAATTTCAACACTCCACTGACAGAGCTAGAGAGGTCATTAAAGCAGAAAATCAACAAAGAAACACTGAATTTAAATAAGACTTTAGAACAAATGGACTTAAGAGACATTTACGTAACATTCTACTCCAATTTAAATAAGACTTTAGAACAAATGGACTTAAGAGACATTTACGTAACATTCTACTCCAAAACTGAAGAATAGACATTCTTCTCATCAGCACATGGAACGTTTTCCAGGATAGATCATATGTTAGGCCACAAAATAGGTCACAGAAAATTTGAAAAATTGAAATCATACCATGTGTCTTCTCAGATCATAGTGGAACAAAACTAGAAATCAATTCCAAGAGGAACTCTCAAAACTATAAAAATGCATGAAAATTAAACAGCCTGCTGCTGTTCTTTACTGAAATCCTAAGCACAAAGAGCAAATATGTAGGCATTACATTACCTGACTTCAAATTGTACTACAAGGCAAGAATAAATAAAACAACAAGGTACTGGTATACAAATAGACAAGTGGACCAATGGAACACAATAGAAAGCCCATAAGTAAAGTAAATTCCTGCAACCAACTGATCTTTGACAAAGTAGACAAAAGCATACATTGGGGAAAGCACACCCTATTTTAAAAAGGGTTCTGGGAAAATTGGATAGTCTCATGCAGGATAATAAACCTGGACACCTATCTGTCACCATATACCATAATTAGCTAAAGATGGAGTAGAGACTTAAATGTAAGACTTGAAACCATATAAATATTAGAAGAAAACCTAAGAAAAATTATTCTTGACATTGGTCTAAAAAAAGAATTCATGACTAAGACCCCAAAAATAAATTTAACAAAAACAAAAATGGATAAATAGGTCTTAAATAAACTAAAAACTTATGCATAGCAAAAGATATAATCAACAGAGTAAACAGATAACCTACATAATGGGAGAAAATATTTACAAGCTATACATTTGATATCCAGAATCCATAAGGAACTCAAACAAATTAGCAATAAAAATAAATAAATAACCCCACTAAAAGTAGGCAAAAGACATTAACAGACATTTTTCAAAAGAAGAGAAATAAATGGCCAGCAAATATGAAAAACATGTTCAACATCACTAATCAGTAGGGAAATGCAAATCAAAACCAGAATGAGACACCACATGGAACCTGTCAGAATGACCATTACTAAAAAGTCAAAAAACGATAGATGATGGCACCCATATGGCAAAAAGTGATGCTTAAACACTGTTGGTGGAAACATAAATTAGTACAACCTGTATGGAAAATAGTATGGAGATTTCTCAAAGAACTAAAAGTAGACCTACCATTTTATCTATTACTAGCATTCCCACTACTGGGGATCTACCCAGTGGAAAAGAAGTCATTTTATAAAAAAGACACCTTCACCCATATGTCTATCACAGCACAATTCACAATTGCAAAAATATGGAACCTAAGTTCCCACCAACTGATGAGTGGATAAAGAAAATGTAGAGTGCACACACACACACAAACACACAAAATGTAATGGGGGTCATTATTCTAAGTGAAGTACCCCAGGAACAAAAAAACAAGGCTTATGCTATCTGGCACATTTGTGGTTTACAAATATTCCAGTGCACAGAAAAGTATGATCTTAGAAATGATTTATGATCACCACATTAAAAATAGTATAGTCATCCACATGTCCTGAAATTTTTGTATAGATAGGGAAATAATGAATATGAGTTCATTCCTTAAATAACCATTATTCTGTACCACCTCTTTACTAGTTTCTTTTAATGTCAGGCAAAAGAGAAGAAAAGGAAGGCACTAACTAAACTAACTAACTATATGTATGAGTATTTTTAAAATGTTGAGATTTTAAATATTTTTATATACATAAAATCAATTTATTACCTAAGGGAGAAAAGAGCATTATCAGTTTTTCTTAACCAAGAATTATTGTCTAAATTATAAATTGTCTAAATTATAAATACTTATAAATACTTTTCATGACACTCTATAGCCAATGTCAAGCTCAAAAGTTAGCTCAAAAACATTTACCATTCTTAAAGATCATTTAAATCTAAAAGTCTGTGGTTAGCTTATAAGTTGACCATATCTGAATATAAAACAATTACTAATTTTTTTTACATTATAGTCTTTGTAATCAAAATCAAGCCTTCACATTGAAAAATTAAGTGTCTTATGAGCCCAAATTAAGACATATATTACAATGCACATTTTCTTTCAAGTACATTCTATTTATAATATTAACTCAGAAAAATAAGGATTACCCTCACACACAAACACATGCATACACACAAACAAACATGTAGATATTAAATTATAAATTATAGATAAACAGTGCAAGATGGAATGCTGGCATATTTTGAAATGCTTACATATCATCATTGTGTTAGGCCTAAAGAGATTATTTGGCTTTAACAATGTGTCTGTCCTAGATACAAGACTACTGAAAGTATATTTTTAATAGTCTTTATACATAAACAAGGTACTGTTTTATTTTTATAAGTCTAAATAATAAACTAAACAAATATATACTAAGTAGACTAATATAAAAAATTTGTTTAAAAATTCATCTTTAATTTAAATTGTTGATACAATTATTTTTCTAACATATGCATTTATCCTGCAGCAAGGACATGCATCACTTCAGTTTTGAACACGGTTTGCTTAAAGAGGCTCAGGATAATTAGTTGAATAGAAATATCCCCCCTGGCTTGTGGATAACAATGGAAGCCTAAAAATATGGCTACGTAATAATGGCCTTGCATGACATTTTTGAATTAGTAAAATCTTGTGTTATTCTGATCCTGTTTCACCTCTGCTGCTATGACCTGTTACATATATAAAATGGGGTTTTATGTGTTATGAACAAAAAAGCATCTTAATATAAAAACAAAGTTGTGAATGAAGGCACATTGATGTGAACTTGTAGAAGAGGAGATCAGTGGGCTTTTACCTCACAGGGCTGTTGGAAGAATCTGGGTCATGAGCCGCTACGGTGCCAATGATATTTCCAACTTGGGTGGCTTCCGACACCTCCATGGGGTACAAAGGTGATGAAAACACAGGGGGCTCATCCACATCTTCCACGATTATCTTCACAGTTGTCGTGTCACTGAATGGCCCCAAGCTTAGAAAGCGAGGGTCGGCATCTTTATTTGCAGCTTCTATCCGTAGTGTGTAACTTGTTTTGGCTTCAAAATCCAGTTCCTGTAAAGCAAGTTATTAGGAAAATTAAATTAGCAATTAAATAGTCTGCAAAGCAGAGCTTTTTCATTTATGAATGTCAATAAACATAGAGGGGACTCTGCCATGAAAATGAACCATCAGCATTCAAAAATAATAAATAATAATGTCAATCAAAATCCCTGCTGCTCTTCTGGCTCATAAACAATGCTAAGTGCTTTTGAACGAACTTAATCCACTCTGCTGCTATATGTCGCATGGATAGACATATGTGTGTCTTTAGAATATTATTTGAAAGAAAACTGATCAAATTTTAAAACCTTTCCAACAGGGACATCAATGTAATATTCTTCCACCATGTAATTTAACTGCACGACCCAGGGGTGTATATTAAAAAGGAAGAAAAATATAACTTTCCATTGAGTTTCTCGCTTAAAAGGTCAGTGACTTGGGGGACTACATTAAGATCCTGAGTTTTCCGCTACTCAAACTGTAGCTTCAGTGGCAGAATTGCTATACTGAAGTTGTCCAGTCTCAAAGCAAACTCAATTCTGCCCGATAAACCATAATTTATGCCTTCATTATTTCTCAATCAAAATACAGTATATCTCTCTTTGTTTTAGACAGTTGACAGTTATACTGTAGATTCTTTATTTTGTATCTAATTTTTCAAGAGGATTAACAAGTTAACATTTTCCTCAAAAACAGCTACCAAGTTAAACCACATGGGAGCTTAAAGAGTTTGTAAGGGCAATTAAATGTTGCATTAGTAAAGCACCATCTGTGAAAAAAGAATCATATACACAACATGTAGAAGTTGTGACAATAACATGCTTCTTATTCCAATGCATAGAGAGTAATAGCTTTTTATAACTTTCAATTTCAGTTTCATCACCAAAAAACTGTCCCAAATTACTTTTTACATTTAATAATGTGTGGGGCAAAGGCAATATATGTAACCTAAAAATTTGTACCCCCGTAATATGCTGAAATAAAAAATAATTATCACGTGTTATCACATATAACACATACTTTACTTAATTTTCAATACTTAACAAAAAAGCATTAAGAAAAATGAGATAATATGTAATGCTGAGAATTTTAATTCAAATTCATTCACTATATATATGTGTGTGTGTGTGTATATGTATGGGCATATGTGTGTGTACATATGTAGGCATGCATATATTCCAACTTATCCTGCAAACGATGTGATGGTGATCAGAATAAATAAAACAGTCTAGTTATAAAATAAGATATATACACGCACACTACACTATATATAATACATACTGTACTGTATATAGTGTATATGTACAACTTAAAACAACATAAAATATAACATACATATATTCATTTATACTTTACATATAAATATATATACACACTATATATGTGTGTTTGTACATAAATATTGCATAAAGAAATCCCATGGTTCATCTCTAGATAATACAAGAAGAAAAATATATAAATTAATAACAAAATAGGTTTACAATATCTAGACCAGAGAGGACTTACTGATATGTTTATTTAACATTTGTCTCATCCACTGGATTGTAAGCCTAGATTGTTTTGTTCATCAGTATTATTCCTGGTATCTATTGTTCTTTTGCTAAACAGAGAAGTCTCAGTAAATTCTTAAGGATACTTTTCTTGAATTTGGGAGAAAACATAAAAACCTAGAACGCAGATATCCAGGAAACAAGAGCCTTAAAATCGAACTATACCTTTGACCCAGAGAAGGAGATGGGGAAAGAAGCAGTCAGGTATATTGTTTTTCTTGACCACAAAACACTTCATAGAATTGCTCCAGGAAAAAAGAAAATATTTAATTCTCATCTGAGGTTTCATATAAAAATGTTGGGGCATATGGTGAACAGTGGCATAAACAGCATTGTATCAACAAATTCAGTGACTTTTTTATAAGGCTGCCTTTTTTGTTTGTTTATTATTTAAGACAGGGTCTAGCCTAATGGCCGCATGCTTGTCAACTTAAGGAGAGAATCACAACCAACTAGGGAAACTTTGTAAAACACACTTGGCCCCTTCCAAGAAAATTCTGATCCAACAGGTCCAGGATGAGGCACAGTATATGTATTTTTAGAAGGCTCATCAGGTAATTCTGATACGAATCATCTTTTAAGAAACCTGGCCTAATCACTAAAATTTTCTTGGGCCTGTACATAAAATTCAACAATTATTTGGGAAACTTATAAGAATAAAGCAAAACATACTTATTTACCTAAAAACATTTGCTGAGAAACCTAAACATACTCATAAATAGTTTGGATAATAACCTTTTCAGTTTGTTCTTATGTTCCTTATAAAAATGAATAATTACAAGAGAATCCTTATATTCAAATATTATGTATCTATATATAATAGAACTTGTTAAAAACTGCTATTTGCCAACTCTTTTCAAATGAATGCAAAACCACAACCTTTAAGATACTTGTTCAAGTTTTCAACGTTACCAAAAGGATAGCAAATATTTCTGTATTCAAGTAAAAGTTTGTCTCACTTATGAAAGAATAACTTAAAATTTACTGTGGAAACAAATGCAATTATTTTATAGCAACTTGTTTTTTTTTAAATGTGTCTAAAAGGCAGCAATATGAAGTATAGACATCTGGATGCTACAAAGTCATAAAGAAGCACAGTATTATGCATGATGATTGGTTGCCTAAAAGCTATTATGAAAATAGAGCAATAAAAGAATTGATATGAAAGGCTATGAATCAAGATTATAGACAAAAGGAATTGCTATACAAAATTATTTTCGAAGCCCATCAGAATAAGCCAGAGATCTAGTTTCTAAAGAGAGGAATTATGTGATGAATAGGATTGCTAAACATATGAAGAAGATATTTTTGCAATAAAATTTTAATTTTTATTAGTCTTTCTCATTATTGATTTCTATACAAGTAATATATTCCATAACTATTAGATTTAATTATTAGGGCCATACTTGTACAATTTAAAAGACCAATTGAAGAAGAAGGAAAAGGAAAAGGAAAAAATAAAAGTAATATCTATATAGATTCATTTCAATGTTTGAAACTACATATACATGGAAAGTGTAAGTAATTGGAAATTTAAACAAAACACCATTCACACTGTAGTCCACAACATTAAGTAATATGTGAGATTAATAAGATGCTGGAATCAATTAAGAGTCATATGTGGAATCAATTAAGAAGCCATAGAGTGATTCTGTGACCTCTACAAAATGACAAGGGACAACTATGTCAGAGACACTGAAAGAGAAAAGTAGTGTGTTTGGTATATTAGTTCTCAAATTATAAAATGGGTTCTCTAAATTTATTGTCATCAAAGATGATGAAATTTAGGATAAAAGAAAAGAAAGAATTATATCTAAGGTGATGGTCTGCACACTTTTTCTGTAATGCAGAAGACAGTAAATATTAGATTTTGCAGCACATATGTTCTCTGCCATGTGTAAACAATGGTTGTTTCCAAATAATAATTTATTTATAGGCACTGAGATTTAAATTCTATATAAATTTTATGAATCACAACATATTCTTCCTTTGATTTTTTTCCCAATCATTTAAAAATAGAAAACCATCCTTAGCTCATGGGCTGGACTATAACAGGCAGGTAGTTGTTTGCCACCTCCTGACTTAGGAACCCAAAATGGTAAGGCTAACATTCAAGGCCTTCTAGGATGGGTGTCTAGCACACTTTGCCTATTCTAGGACATATCACCTGCTGCACTTCTTTCTCATATAACTTTGTCATTTCTCTTACTGAAATCTAATAGAGACTATTAACTTCTTTATTATAAGTGTTTCCATAATCCTCTTATCTATGTGATAATAATACTTGTTATATTAAGAGCTAACTACAAAGGAGTAGTTTTATACAATATTTAGCGTTCCTTTTTAAAAAGTACAAGCTTAATATTTGTTTTGGTCTGAATAGTTGTGTCCCTCCCAAAATTTATATGTTGAAATCCTAACTCCCAGGGGTATCATTAAAAGTGGGGGCATATGTGGGTGATTAGATTTTGAGTGTAAAGTCCTCATGAATGGTATTAGCGCCCTTACAAATGAGACCTCAGAGAGCTCCCTCACCCCTTCTACCATGTGAGGACACAGTGAGAATACAGCCGTCTTATAAACCAGGGAGAGGGCCCTCACCAGAAACCAAATCTGCCTTGATTTTCACTTCTCTGCCTCTAGAACTGTGAGAAATAAATGTTTGTTGTTTAAACACCCAGTATATGATATTTTTGTTATAGCAACTCAAATGTACTAAAACAGTATTATTAATTGATGTGAAAGCTAAATAGCCAACAGATCTAGTGAAAGTCCAAAAGGTCCATGTTTAAGGGGCAGAGATGCAATGTGAACTTATGGCCATATGTGTCCACAACCCATTCCATTTCTGCTCCAGCAAGCACACATTTTTCAAGTCTTAAGGGCAACTAGGACCTCATACTGTATTATATTATCACATCTAGGTACTTGTCTACATCATCAATCTCATAGGGTTGTTGTAAATTATTTAGAAATGTATAGCACCTAAAATAGTGATGGACGTAGATTAACCACTGTATAATATTTGCTGAGTTACTATTACACTGTTATTATTGGTACCATTATTTCCTGCTAGATTATGAACAAATGGAAAGTAAATACTATGTCTTTCTCATCTGTGGTTCCTCTCTGGCACCTAAGTCTGTCTATGTCTTTGGCAAAGTCAGTTGATAATATTCATTGTTGAATTAAAAAAAATGACTATCGGCCGGGCGCGGTGACTCACGCCTGTAATCCTAGCACTCTGGGAGGCCGAGGCGGGTGGATCGCTCAAGGTCAGGAGTTCGAGACCAGCCTGAGCAAGAGCGAGACCCCGTCTCTACTAAAAAATAGAAAGAAATTAGCTGGTCAACTAAAATATATATAGAAAAAATTAGCCGGGCATGGTGGCGCATGCCTGTAGTCCCAGCTACTTGGGAGGCTGAGGCAGTAGGATC
>JAQIFY010005059.1:0-11324 GCA_028533085.1 Varecia variegata | reverse complement strand
AGGACTTGGAGACCAGCCTGAGCAAGAGCAAGACCCCATCTCCACTAAAAATAGAAAAATTAGCCAGGCGTGGTGGTGCAGCCTGTAGTCCCAGCTACTCAGCAGGCTGAGGCAGGAGGATTGCTGGAGCCCAGGAGTTTGAGGTTGTTGTGAGTTAGGCTGATGCCATGGCACTCTACCCAGGGCGATAGAGACTCTGTCAAATAAATAAATAAATAAATAAATTTATCTGGTATTAGAAAACAAAATTCCACATATACATTCCAAGAAGCTAGAGGCAAAACAGCTGCTAATCTATGTATCCTGGGATCCTGAAGTCAGACTGGCTACTGCTGCAAAAGGTTCTCTTCACCCAGGCCAGGGTATACAACAGGGATATCTTACAGGGATACTCGGAGACACACATTGTTAAACACTAAAGGTTAAATCCGAAACATTTCTGTGAGTAAAAGATGAGTGGAGCAAAAGCATGGCTCCTTTCTCTCTGAAATAAAGGCTGGGGATAGGAGAGTAAGACTCCCTAAGGCAAACCATATGTGGAAAAGGCTCCAAATAAATATTTGGCAAGCAACAATTTTTTGGAGGTGGAAGGGATTGCTCTCAAAATACCAAGATGTGATTTCAGGGAAATTCTGAATGCTCCTTTCTGTTCAATACTTTTTCTTTCATAACTGAGATCACATTATATGTAGTCTTGTTTCTCAACATAGTCTCCTAAGTAATGAGGATGAGTATTTTAAAAACAAAATGCCAAAACTGTCAACTTGGAATATAAAAATTAAGTTTTGTTTTAATTTGAATTATTTATTGAATTACAATTTTTGATATTAGCCGTTTCTATATATATATATATTTTTTTTTTTGAGACAGAGTCTTGCTCTGTCAGCCGAGATACAGTGCTGTGGTGTCAGCCTAGCTCACAGCAACCTCAAACTCCTGGGCTCAAGTGATCTTCCTGCCTCTGCCTTCCAAGTAGGTGGGACTACAGGCGTGCACAACCACACCTGGCTAATTTTTTCTATTTTCAGTAGAGACTGGTCTTGCTCTTGTTCACACTGGTCTCTAACTCCTAACCTCAAGTGATCCTCTGGCCTTGGCCTCCCAGAGTGCTAGGATTATAGGCATGAGCCACTGCGCCTGGTCTCCTTCCATCGTTTTCATTTGGAAAATTTTGTCACATCCAGAGATAGTTACTAATGTTTTTCTAGCTAGTTTATTTTCATTTTTAATCCATCTGGATTTTGGTGTATATTATGAAGCTATAATCTAATATTCTCCAAAGGTTTGCCCTTCCCTATGTTCCTAGATTCTTTTGTAATACTTGTTTATATTAACATATATTTCTGGGCTACTACTTCATTAACCTGAGTGCAAATGTAAATTATATTTTCAACATTTTTTAGCTTTAAAATCTAGTGTTAATATTTCAAGACTCCATTACTTTCCTCTTTCAAAATATTCCTAGCTATTTTTGCACATTTTTCTTTCAGATGAAATTAAGAATAATTTTACCAACTCTTTAAAAATATTATTGGACTCACATTCAACTAATGACCTAATTTGGGAAGGGATATGTTTAAAATACTTAATTTTATCAGCTAGGAACACAGTGTATTTTTCTATCTATATAGGTATTCTATTTTTTCCCTATACTTCCCACACACATGTTCAGTTTGTCTATAAATTTTACAGAGCTTGATGCCATGATGAATGGTAACATATTATCATTATATCTTAAAACTATCTTTTCCACTTGAATATAGGAAAACTATTAACTTTTAGATGTCTGGAGGTATTTGCTGATTTCATATTAATTCTAAGACTGGATTTCTGGGCTTTCTACTTGGAAAATTGTATCATCTGCAATAGTAACAACAGTCTTTTCTTTTTCAATAGTTTCAATTCATTTCTAGTTTGGGTCTTACTGCATCAAAAAGTTAAATCAATATTCTGATGACAAGCTTTGAAAACCTTGAAGCACATACTAAAAAATGAAATCTTTCACCAACAGGCTTATAAAGGATATGTAAAGCTCTCAAGCTTTCAAGAAAGAGCTGCAATCTATCAATTTTGCCACTTTCTAGAATGTTTCACCTAAAATGGGGCTAAAGAGTACCCAGAAGGGTTTAACAGATCAAGTGTGATGACATTTGTAGCAGGCCCTTAATATTGGGGGAGGGAGGTCCCTCTTCCTGTAGCTGTGCCTGTCTGTCACATTCAAACCACAGCAAGTGACAGATCCTATCAGTCTTTGCAGTCATTGAGTTACTAAGTGGAAAACGGCTCTCCTCTCTCAGCAGACACAAGATGAAGTGTCTAATGTCCTAGAATGCGATATTGGCCATTCAGCTGCATCCTTTCAAAGTCCCTTGTGGAAATCTTTTTGCATGATCTGTGTTAAATTTTCTGTTTTTGCCACAAGCCCTTCCCCTCTGACGTTCCTGCCTTGAGAAATAATCTTATTTTTAATCACCATTGGCACACACTCATTCGTTACAAAGTATGACATCAACTACTACATTTAACATTTGAGTGCTGGTGGCTAACAAGGAGTAAGTGTGTACAGGCAAGGCACTGGTTTCTTAATGACTGATTTTAATGGCAATATGACGGGTTCTAATTTCATTCGGTCACGCCCATATTCAAAAGAGTAAAACTTACGATGACCACATTTACCATGAAATAGCGTTGCATTTATTTTATATGAACAGTCCCTCACTTACGATGGTTCGACAACATTTTTTGACTGTAAGATGATGTGAAAGCAATATGCATTTAGTAGGAACTGTACTTCAAGTACCCATACAACCATTCTGTTTTCACTTTCAGGTCAGATTCAATAAATTACATGAGATATTCAACACCTTATTATAAAATAGGCTTTGTGTTAGGTGATTTGGCCCCAATGTAGGCTAATGTAAGCGTTCTGAGCATGTTACAGGCTATGCTAAGGTATGACGTTTGGTGCAGTAGGTGTGTTAAATCCATTTTGGGGACATAATTGCATCATAAGTCATCGTGAGTTGAGGAGCATCTGTATTTCACATTAGAAATGATTTTTATTTTTGTAAATAATCACAAAAGTCCAGTTTAATTGACCCTACAGAAACTGAAACATAGCTTCTTTCCACACAAACTACAAGAGGAAATCTACTGAGGTAAATTGTCCTCGATGAATGAGACAAATACATGTTTAGAAATGATAATGCTCCACATTTTCAAGGCTGAGCAGCCATTTACTGTGATCTGGGAAGAGCCTAGGTAATTGCCTGTAAAATAAGGAACCATCGTTGTCACATTCTCGTCCTTAATAAGAAATATGTAAATCTAGATGTAGTAGTCATTAACTAGAATCCTTCCATCAAAATTTCAATTTATGTATGTTTAAGAACTTCTCATTTGTGAATGAGATTTCTAAAGATTCCCTATAGAAGACCTTAAACGACAGTACAAAGAAATTAGTGTTTAATAACATATGAAGTAATTTAAACACTTTCTATATTTCTCCCAAACAACTTGGGAGGCATCACTGGCTTCCTCTCCAATCTTTTATGATTCTTTAAATTTCTTATTACAGTAGTCTAAATTTCATTTGCTTTAAGTTATGCTAAAAAGTTTAAGAATAAGATACTTTAAGTCCCAATGAATGAATCCTACATAATCCCTGTGACAGGTATCAAGTACCAGGTAGTGTTTGAACACATTTCAACAAGTGCCATTCTAGAAAGATGAGATATCACAGCTACACAGAAGATGGTGGGTTCACAGTTTTAATGTGGGGCTTGGGAAAATGGACTCCAAAATCCTATTTTTATACCCATGGTAAAAAAAGAAAAAAAAATCCCTCAAAACCTCACAATTGAAATATAAATCAGATGCAGTCACACCATAATAAATGTGTTGAGATGAATAACTTTGTATATTTGTAATTTAAAACATTTTTAATTTCCAATTTTGCTAAATTCAAAAACATACACAACTTAAGGCACATAGGGCACTATGTTAACAACTGGTAATCCAAGTGAGGGTTATATGGTGATCACTCTACTATTGTTTTAACTTTCCCACAGATTTGCAAATTTTCAAAATAAAAAGTGGAAAAATTTCTGTAAGATATACACATAAGTTTTAAATCACTGAGTATCACTCATTTTAGAGAAAAAAATGTGCCCTTATCTTATAGGTAAAAACCTTTCTGTTAAAAGGAGCCTGGGAGAAATGTTTGATACACATTAAAGGAAAAAACTGGTTTACAAGCCAATAGAGAGAGAACACATTCCATGTACCACCCTCATCAACATCATCCCTTGAGTTTTCAAAGCAAACATGTGCCTCTTGGTCCAATACTGACTGCCATGCTGATCATGCAAAAACAAGTCAATCCACTGACTCCCACATTTACAAATGATGGTAAAGGTTTAAAAACACACCTCTCAGTAAAATGAAAATGTTTTCTAACTTTGAGGAATAAAAATGCTTCTTCAGTTGAATGCCTTAAAACCAGCTGATATTCTGAATTTCTCATGTGGCATTTAAGTTGCTATGTTTTAAAAATAAAGCATATGCTTTTGGTTCTTGTTTAAAGTCTAATGCTAAATAACAAAGCTTCACAGTTCCTGTTAGATCTTTGGTTGAACAGTATCAACTTAGCAAAATGACAAGAATTTTTTTTTTTATTAACTTTTTTTTTTTTGAGACAGAGTCTCGCTTTGTTGCCCAGGCTAGAGTGAGTGCTGTGGCGTCAGCCTAGCTCACAGCAACCTCAAACTCTTGGGCTTAAGCGATCCTACTGCCTCAGCCTCCCCAGTAGCTGGGACTACAGGCATGCGCCACCATGCCCGGCTAATTTTTTTTTCTATATATATTTTTAGTTGGCCAGATAATTTTCTTTCTATTTTTTAGTAGAGATGGGGTCTCGCTCTTGCTCAGGCTGGTCTCGAACTCCTGACCTCGAGCGATCCACCCGCCTTGGCCTCCCAGAGTGCTAGGATTACAGGCGTGAGCTACCGTGCCCAGCCAAGAATTTTTTTTTCTTCTTTTCAAATTTTCATTTTCTTTGAGATATGAGATAGCACTATGGCAACCCCAAATCATCTATCTATCTTTTGGTGAAAATAGAGCAAAAACCATATGCTGTGAATAATACCAATACCGAAGCACTCTGTCCCAAACCCAAAGCCCCCTTCCTAGGCCTTCTAATACACCACGGGGGGCAACAGCACACTTCTTTCCTTCTCATAGAAGGTTATGAGAAAAGAGGAAACTTACAACCAATGGGCAGATAACATGAAGACCCAAGGACAGGGGCCAGGGCCTTTCAAATGAAGGCACAGGTGACATTAGGATGTAATGACCTGGAAGGTTGGACACAAGTGGGTCCAGTGAGCAACAGCTCTCATTTCTGGGGATAGTGCCAACTGCTGGTTTTTCAAAGTCATCATGGGCCTCAGAAATTATCAAAATAGATTCCTTCCCCCTATCACCGCCCCCCAAATGTACTTCACCCTTTCTTAGTTCTCTGTACTAATTACTGGCAATCAGGTCACATCAGAGAACGAGACAGTAATATAGGGTCCTGTGAAAGTAAATTATTGCACAGCCTAATACCAGGGTCTGGGGAGACTGGGGGAAGAGTATAAAGACAAATCTTTGAAAAAACTGAATGTTACCCTCTGTAGAAACTAGAGTTTAAAAAGCTATCCCTGTGAGCAATTTAATTCTCTATAAAAAAAGATACCTTAACTTTTTAATAACATAAGATGATTCATAAAAATCAATTAAACTAGAAATCGTCATTTTTTGGCTTTTGAAAAACACATGTGCAGTTACAAGCAAAAATAACACAAAAATATTAATGTTAAATCAAACCCATTGTAAGCTCCCTGAGATGACATAGAGACACACTACACAGCACAATGTTACAGCAGAAAATAATTTACAAGGATCATTTAAAGTAAAATCCAATTTCTATTTCAATAGCTCATATAACATCCAAGATAAACCATATCTTTATCATTGTTTGTTGCTATAAATTTATTCGTACCAGGAAAACGGTCATATTTAAAATTCCCAAAATAATTTTGGCACAGGTCAAATCTTCTCATTTTGTTAAGTCCCTGAGCTCCTTTAACAGGCTGATTTTTTGCATTGGCCTCTTTCTTTCCCTCTCCAGCCTCCCTCTCCCAGAAGGCTTTGCTCTCTGCCCTGGCCTCACAGCTACTATCTCTGATTCACATTAACCCCAGGGCAACACTTAATGCTATAACCTTTCTAACCAATTGTGTCTGCAGAAACCAGGTGGGTTTTCTGATGTAAAGACTTAGAGCCCCTACCCCTAAGAGGATCCCATATGATTTTTCTGATGCATATTGACAAGTAAGAGGAACCAGATAGGGTACATTTTGAGCCTCTCCCTTATTAATCCTAAAATTGCCCACAGCAGTCAGTGTTTTAATGTCTCCAAAGCTTTATGCCTCAGATGTTCATCCAGACACTGGATGGCAAAGTGGTCGACGTCCACGTCAAACTTATTGGCAAACAAGTGGTGCGTGCGCAGCATCCAGTTCAAGTCTCCGGCTCCAAAAATGCACACCGAGCGCACGTGGATGCCACTGCAGGGTGGGTAGGGAGCACCCTTAGAAACGTCACCCTCATAGTACTGCCACTTGACAAACCTGGCAACCGCCTGCATGTCAGACAAGTCGTACTTATGGCTCAAGGAGAGTGAGCCCGGGACTTCAGGGATCCTTTGGATAGTGGCCCAGAGATACTCATCTGGGCTGTATGTGTCCTGCGCCCACTCCATAAACTTTTGGATTTTTTCATTCTCTAGCACATACCCCACATACGCCCTGCTGACCACAAAATAGGCACTGCCTGAAAAAAGGGGTGTTTCCAGTGGAGGACGCACTTTGACAGTCCCCGTGTTGGTCAGCTTTCCGTCAATAACCACATACCGCTTTTTCCACCTTTCTTCTTTATGGGAGGGCATCTTCTCGGTTTCAAGGTTGTTTTCACCCATGAAGGACTTGAGCTTCCTGACAATTTCTAGGTTGGTTTTAATAGGAAAATCCATACCGCAAAGATTTATTAAGTACTTCCAGCGTGCACTCCTTCTGTAGAGGTCCCTCATGCAGTTGAGGTCGGCCTGAACCCGACTCCACGATGCATAAACCACACTCTCCAACCGACTGGCCACAAAGACGTTACTGAAACAGGACGCAATGCCCGTCACTGCAGCTAAGAAGGACTCTTCTGATTTTCTGTCCACGTGAATGCAATAGAAATTCTGAGGCATGTAGATGGCCCTCAGCAGCCTGTCCAGCATTTCAATTTTGTGATGAACCACTAGAGAATATGCTATTGGAAACTCTGCTTCTTCTTTACTAAGGGGTTCCATGATATATTTGCGCCTCTTGATGAAGGAAGTACAGTCCCTGGTCATGTTTATGTAGTCGTGAGGTGTCCACCGAGTACGCTTTCTGAACCTTACTGTGAGTATCTCAAGCTTTACCTTTTGGATTTCATCTACATCACCCTGTAAAACTTTGGTGCAATTAATATTACTACTCGGATTCTCTCCGACCAGCTGCAAATGCCTGATGCTTACAAATTCGGGCTTTTGATGAATCCTTACAACAGAGAAGGTGATTAGGGAAAAAACAAGAACCATAAACCAGAATTTAGTGGGATAAGGAAAAAGTCTTCTCCACAGCAACTTTTTCAGCATTTCAAACAACAATCAGAGACTTTGCTTTGTTAAGGGAAGTCTTCTAGGCTTCCAGGACCAACGATTTTCCCTCTGCCTTGGCCTTGAGGGTTGTCAGTTTGCATTTATCAGAAGTGCAAAGGCATCTTGGAATGAAGAGCAGCACTGAAAGAAAAATAGAAACGATTTATATATATAAATGGAGTCTTCTCAGGCTCAAAAACTGTCCTCTTTGCTATCAGGCTAGATGTTTAAAACAAAGACAAAGTGGGTCAGTCAGAGAAAAAGGGGGAGTATTATAGGAAACCCCCAGTCTCTAGTATTGATGCCACAGATTGAAAAACAAAGAAAAGCCAAAAAAAAAAAAAAACCCCAAAGAAACAACAAAAAAAGAAAACCACCAAAGCCTAGCACAAGGAAGTACCAGAATATCCTACAATAAATATTTTACCTTATATACTACAATAAACATTTTACCTCCCAGGTAAGTTGAAGTGCAAAAACACTTTTGAAGATCTAGGCTATAATTACTGAACTATCCATAGTTGGTGAGTTTTTGATACTGTGCCACTTGTAAGAATTAGCAACCCTTTCCTTGAAATCGTTTCTAATTTAAGTTCCTCCTGACATCTCTTAATGTCCACTGGCTGGTGTCAGCAGCCCTGAAGATTTGAAGAGATCAGATCCATTCTGCTTTTTGCTGATTTAGGATTTGGGGCACACTTAGGGAGAAGTTCAGAAATGGTTGCAACTTCTAAGAATCTTTCAAGGAAGCACAAGTCAACTGAATTTTCCAACTAGATTGAAAGAGCTCAGCTGACACTGGATCCAATCTGAGACTGTGCTGGGCTGACCTCACATTGAGTTCACTTCTATGCCAGCCACTACAGAAGACAAAACATTCACGATCCAAAATAGATACGCAGCCTTAGATTTTCTGCATTAGTTATAACAGATTACAATAATCATACCTTTCGTTGACCTTCAAATCTCAGAAACCCAACCCAATTTTACTATATAAAATGCTTACAAACATTTAAGCATTGTTTTGTTTTCAAAAATCAATTTTATAACTTGGTAATTGGTTCTAAAATTAATAAGTTGCTGTTGCTCTATAAGAGAAAGTCAAATACCATCAACTGTCTCCGTAACAGATTTCTAAAGATTTGAAAATAGTTTTTAACATCAGAATTAACACTCAAACTTTTAAATATTTCATTAGGAAATAAATTGTGAGTATTAATAATACAAATAAAAATAAATAATTGAACGTTATTAGTATAGAATAATCTTAAGAAAAGTATTTAGGCTGGGTAAGGTGGCTCACGCCTGTAATCCTAGCACTCTAGGAGGCCGAGGCAGGAGGATTGCTTGAAGTCAGGAGTTCAAGACCAGCCTGAGCAAGAGCGAGACCCTGTCTCTACTAAAAATAGAAAGAAATTATAGGGACAGCTAAAAAAATATATAGAAAAATTAGCCGGGCATGGTGGCACATGCCTGTAGTCTCAGCTACTCAGGAGGTTGAGGCAGGAGGATTGCTTGAGCCCAGGAGTTTGAGGTTGCTGTGAGCTAGGCTGATGCCACGGCACTCTAGCTGGGGCAACAGAATGAGACTCTGTCTCAAAAAAAAAAAAAAAAGAAAAGTATTTAGGCTGGGTGAGGTGGCTCACTCCTGTAATCCTAGCACTCTGGGAGGCTGAGACAGGAGGACTGCTTGAGCTCAGGAGTTTGAGACTAGCCTGAGCAAGAGAGAGACCAGGTCTCTACCCCAAAAAAAAAAAAACATCTGCGCATTGTGATGCATGCCTGTGGTCTCAGCTACCTGGGAGGGTGAGGCAGAAGGATCATGTGAGCCCAGGAGATTGAGGCTGCAGTTAGCTACAATGACACCACTGCACTCTACCCAGGGCAGCAGAGTGAGGCTCTGTCTCAACAACAACCACCAAAAAAAAAAAAAAAAAAGGAAAAAAAGAAAAGTATTTAGACTTTTTACCATTTAGAATTAAGGAAAGTCCGGATCATTTAGTGCTCGGATTCCAGGTGACATCCTGTGCCCATTCAGAGTACCTCTCATGCTGTCAGGTGTCTTGTATGTGCCAGGCATCCAGCAATGGTGATATGTTTCATGAGGTGTTTTAAAAAACCTGTGAGATGAAAAGGAAAATGTGTGAAGGAATATATACACACATGTAGCATAGAAACACTCAGAAATCATGCTGGTGAAGTAATCCTACATATTTACTATTTTTCCTCAAAATTATGGCTGATTGATTTCTTTCCTTTAAAATTGTCTTCTCTCCAGTCCTACTTATTTTTCTAACTCTATGTGGATTGCTAAAGGCTTGAAAAAATCCTGAGATTAGGGTAAGCTCTTTGAAAGAAAACTCTAGTAGCACTTCCTACAGTGTGTACCAAAGAACAGTTTAATGGTTCAACATGATTGGAAAATCCAACATATCCTAACCCCACTGCGAAGATTCCCAATGCTCATGCTCACTGATACACTATTCTACAAGTGAATTAGTTGCTCACTTCATTTCCAAATATCCTGACCATCACCCCACTCCAACCCTCTATTAGAAAACAAACATGGGGAAATTCTGTTACAAGACATAAGAATTTGAACAAGTAAACATTAAAATACTAAACAAAAATATGCTCTTAAGCAATTCCTGTCCCTTATTGGTTCAAGGCATTTAAGGAAATCTCTTTCCAATCATTAGCAGACCACTATGCCAACTGAGCAGAGACTTGAGTGGGTCTTACACAACAAAGAATATAAACTTTAGAAAATTGGGGCCGGGCGCGGTGGCTCACACCTGCAAAAATTACTTTAAGCACACCCACACGAAGAAAAGTGAATACATAAAATATTCAAAAATATATAACAAAAATGTGGTGGCCGGCCGGGGCGCTGGGGTGCTGGGGGTAGGGTGGGGGTAGGTGTAGCCTCTTTGCCTCATTGTCCCTTAGCGCCGCCCGGACATCGCGCGGGCCGCCCGCACCATGAAGATCTGGACTTCGGAGCATGTCTTTGACCACCCATGGGAAACTGTTACCACAGCTGCAATGCAGAAATACCCAAACCCTATGAACCCGAGTGTGGTTGGAGTTGATGTGTTGGACAGACATATAGATCCCTCTGGAAAGTTGCACAGCCATAGACTTCTCAGCACAGAGTGGGGACTGCCTTCCATTGTGAAGTCTATTATTGGTGCAGCAAGAACCAAAACATATGTGCAAGAACATTCTGTAGTTGATCCTGTAGAGAAAACAATGGAACTTAAATCTACTAATATTTCATTTACAAATATGGTTTCAGTAGATGAGAGACTTATATACAAACCACATCCGCAGGACCCAGAAAAAACTATTTTGACTCAGGAAGCCATAATCACTGTGAAAGGAGTCAGCCTTAGCAGTTACCTTGAAGGACTGATGGCAAGTACCATATCTTCAAATGCTAATAAAGGCCGAGAAGCAATGGAATGGGTAATACATAAATTAAATGCCGAGATTGAAGAACTGACGGCTTCAGCAAGAGGAAGCATAAGGACTCCAATGGCAGCAGCAGCATTTGTAGAAAAATGATAATACAAGTTGGTAGACAACGTTG
>JAQIFY010005058.1:0-11326 GCA_028533085.1 Varecia variegata | reverse complement strand
GCTTGAAGTTCTGACTTGGGGGGACGGGGGTGGGGGAGGGGATGGGTGTATACCTACAGGAAGAGTGCGATGTGCACTGTCTGGGGAATGGACACGCTTGAGGCTAGGACTCGGGGGATTGGGAGGGACATGGGCAATATATCTATGCAGAACTTTTGTACCCCCATAATAAGCTGAAATAAAAAAAAAATTAAAAAAAAGTAAAAAAAAAATCCTGATATACATATTTACATTCAAAGTATCTATGTAACATAAAATGCCCATTTGGTTTGGTTAGTGCCATCTTTACAAACCTCTTCCTCAGGGAAACTTAGGAAAGTGTGTTTTGGTTGTCGAGACCAATGATGTCACATATACACCAAAAAGTTGTGAACAGATTTATTACTCACATCCTGAGGGTTTCTGTAAAGAAAAAGGAAGCTTCCAAGCAGATCTGAATGTGGCTTAACAGTCAGAGAAAGGAGACTGACTTAGCTGGTGTGAGGGTCCCGCAGATGATGTAAACAAATGGAAAAACATATCATGCTCATGGATCAGCAGAATAAACATTGTTAAAATGTCCATACTGTCCAAAGTGATTTACACACTAAATGCAAACCCTATCAAAATACCAATGTCATTTTTCACAGATCTAGATAAAATAATTCTATGCTATGTATGGAACCAAAACACACCCCGAATAGACAACGCCACTTTAAGCAAAAGGAACAAATGGGAGGCATCTCTTTACCAGACTTCAACCTGTACTACAAGGCTATAATTACCAAAACAGCATGGTACTGGCACAAAAATAGAGGCATAGACCAATGGAACAGAGCAGACCCCAGTTATAAAACCATCCACATATTGCCATCTGATCTTTGAAAAAGCAGACAATATTATACACTGGGGAAAAGAATACCTTTTCAATAAATGTTTCTGGAAAAATTGGATAGCCACAAGCAGAAGAATGAAATAGGATCCTTATCTCTCATCTCTCACAAAAATTAATTCACAAGGAATAACAGACTTAAAACTAAGACAGGAAATTGTAAGAATTCTAGGAGAAAATGCTGGAAAAATTCTTATAGATATTAGCCTAGGCAAAGAATTCATAAAGACCCAAATGGCAATCACAGCAACAACAAAAAAAAATAAAAAATGTGACTTGGTTAAATTAAAAATTTAAAAATCTTGGCTGTGCAGAGCAAATAGACAACCTTCAGAATGGGAGAAAATGTTTACATGCTATACATCCAATAAAGGGCTAATAATCAGAATCTACAAAGATCTCAAGAAAATCAGCAAGAAAAAATCAAACAACCCCATTAAAAAGTGGGCAAAAGACATGCACAGAAACTTTCAAAAGTAGACTAATGGCCAACAAACATGAAAAAATGCCCATCTCTAATCATCAGAGAAATGCAAATGAAAACCACAATGAGATATCACCTAACTCCAGTGAGAATGGCTTTTATCAAAAAGTCACAAAACAATAGATGCTGGCAGGGATGCAGAGAGAAAGGACCATTTTTTCACTGTTGGTGGGACTGCAAATTAGTACAACCTCTATGAAAAACAATACAAAGAGTTTTGTACCTCAAACAACTAAAAGTAGATCTACCATTTGATCTAGCAATTCCACTACCGGGTGTTTACCCAAAGGGGAAAAAAAAGCCATTTTATAAAAAATACACTTGCACTGGAATGTTTATAGCAGCACAATTCACAATCACAAAGGTGTGGCATCAACCCAAGTGCCTATCAATTCATGAGTGGATTAATAAAATGCGGTATATGTATACCATGGAGGACTACTCAGCCATAAGTAAAAATGATGAATTAATCCTGTTTGTAACAACCTGGATGGAACTGCACACCATTCTCCTAAGTGAAGTATCGTAAGAATGGAAAAACACACACCACATGTATTCACTATTAAATTGCAACTAACCCATCAGCACTCATGAGCACATGGGAAAGTAAAACTCAATGGAATTTAAGCAGGTGGGAGGATGGAGAAGCAGATGGGTGTAATCACACCTAACAGGTACAATGTACACTATCTGGGTGATGGGCACACTTATACTTTGACTCAAGTAGTTAAAAAGCTATCTACATAACCAAAACATTTGTGCCCCTGTAATATTCTGAAATAAAAAACATACACACTTTACAAGGTATCACTAAAAATAGTTTTGTCCACATTGATGCTCTGGGGACATGAGCTGGCCACTACTTAAATCTTTTGGAATGAATTTCCTCCATCTCTTTTTTCCCAAGATAATTGAGAACAATGGTATATATTTTAATTTTTATTTCCTAATTGGGGTACTGAAAATTGGACTTTTTTTTTGCCTATAGTAGGTACTTCACAATATATTCCAAAATATGACTGGTGCTTTATTCCTATTTAATTGTTAAAACAAAATTAAATTGTTAAATGTCAATATCAGGCCTCACTTCAGTGTTTCTTCTTTGTTATTGCTCATAATTTTGTGTCTCCAAAGGAGAGAAATGTTTTCATATGACTAGTGGCTGAATAGACCTCTTAGCCTGTAAAGGCAGAATCCTCCCTTTGTCCACCAAGAAAGAAGTAGTAGTAATGTAGTCATCTTAGTGTCTTCTAGTTGATATATCAAAAACTATGACTATGAGTTATACTTGTTTGCATTTGTTCATTGAAATATACATAATAAATAATTTGAATATATCTGCTTTAATAACTTCTTTACATTTTCCTATGAGATATGCTCTGAGTGTTTGAATATCAGAAGTGATTTAACCTATTTGTTTTCTTACCTCCATTAAATAATTGGGAAACCATGTTTCTAAATATACAAATCAACTACAATCTCTGGGTATCCATCTGTGTGCCAAAGTATCTATTAGTGGTATATATGGATAATTTCACTTAATCTTCACAATAATATTACTATGTGGATATTTTAATGACTTTTTCCCAAAACTCATAGATAAAAAATCTAAGGTAGAATTTGGTACCTAAAATAAGTACAATTTATAAAACCTATTATACAATGTAGACTTTGCTGAATGTGTGATAGAACAATATTAGTGAAGGTATAGCCATTCCCAACTGGAAATTGGTATCTCTTTTTATGTGGTGGCAAGGCATTTTATGAAGCTATTACTGCTATAACTCAGGTCTCAGAATATAGGCTGAGTTGGTCTATAGTAATAGAATGTATAATTGAAAAATTAACTAAAAATTTTGGAGTATGTAGGCTAGAATTGATCAATCTTAAATCAGAAATTAAGGAGAATAATGTCTCCGGAAATAGTCAATTTCTGATGATCGCTTACCATTTAAATTGACTAAAATTCCAAAATTTGGACATTTGCAGGGTTTAAAACTGTAAGTTTTATAAACTAGAATAAGAGTAGTAAAAGCCTCAGCAGAAAATAAAAATATTGGATTTAAAATTTTGTTAAGTACCTAACATTAAAAGATTTTTGCCAGCGAATGTCAGATTAAGACAATTGCCTTTTGCCAAAGGACTATTGTTTTGAAATACTTCAAGGCAGTGTCCATTAAGCTACACTAAGACTAATGAAAAAGCAGCATGCATAATATGATAGGTAAAATAACAAAACAGAAACAAAACAAAGACTAATGCCTTAGCATCAAAGCTATGTCTAAAAACTTGGCTATGATTATGAAGTTTTGAAAGGAATTGCAATGGCAAAATAAGAAAATGGCAATGAAGGAAGAAAACAAACACATAGACACAAATAAAAACAAGCTTACCTAGACACTTCCTGTGATTCCTCAACACCCAAAGCATTTCCTGGACCCATGAATTTTCACTTGCAGAAAATGGACGGTGAAAGTTATGAATCCCCTAGAAAGGGTTCATCTCAGTTGTAGCCATGATGAAAAATAGGAGAGATCATCTCAGAGGATAGAACAAAGAAAATAATTTCACTGCTGTAGGAGTGAGTTTTTGTAATTCTTGTCAATCAAGATTTGAAATATACTCCTGGATATTTTTTAAATTCCTCATTCTGAGCAGGGGAGTTTATTGCAGTTATCATATTTCAACTCCTTCATTATATATGGGTAAAGTTTAGGGGAAATAACATGCTTTTTTTGCTATAGTGCTGTACTTCGACTTTGGTGAAGTCAAGTATCTCTGAAGATACTGGAACTCAAGCAAAAACCTGATAAGACTGAGTTTATTCTGGAGGTGAATGGAAGTCACTGCTTTTCCTATAAATTGTGCATGTAAAATGCAATATGTATACTGCATCTTGGGTAGACAAAGGGATAGATAGACCCAGAAGAATACTGTTAATTACCCATCCAATAAATTGTTCTCAAACTTCTTTACAAATAAAATTCCAGTTTTGTTCAGGATGACACTGTCCTAACGTGAGGAAATAGGTCACATTGGTATTACCCAATCATATCATTCCTATAAGGAAATCTCCCACTGTTGTTTTTTGTTAGTTGTAGTAATACATCCAGTTCTTACCAATTAGATCTAAGCAGAAAGCTGGCGGGGTAAAGTAGGGGTCATGGTGTTTCTGGGAAAAAAAATAACATTTCTGATTATGGAAGTTGGGGCTCTTTCTCAATTTTGCTGCCTTCATTGAGTTTAATGTTAATTCTAAAATCTTTCCTACCTAAATGAATGTTAATTTATAGAATATTCTGAAAGTTAAACAGATACCAGTATATGTGGGATATGAATACAAACAGACTGACTCTAGAGCCCATTTTCTTACCCTCTGTATTCAACTTTTCCCTGGTATGTGCATTTACCAACAAAAATATATATGGTACATAGCATTTATTTCACAAAATAAATAATGAATATTTGGGTTGATTTGTTAAACAATACCCTAGTATAGCACTGAAAATATATGTGATTGATCTTTTGACTAAATATTTTTAAAATAATGTGTTTTAAATAATGTTTGCCTTAACAATCTCCCATTTAAATTGTAAATAATCTCCAAAGATCATTCTTGATTACACAAAAGGACAGATTTCTTCATACTTTGGCCTGGTTTTATACATAGGTATAGCAAGAGATGTTAATGAAAGAAACTCCCTTGACCATGTCATATCCAACAACTCTTGAGCTCAGAGAATTAATGTCTATTTGGAAATTTTATTATGTATACATGATTGGACTTTTTACATCCTCTATTATTTACTCTTTTTTCCTGATATTAGTAACAACTCCCCCCTCAAAAATGAAACAAAAAAACAAAACAAAAAAGATTTCTTCACCAGGTTTCATCTGTATTATTTTTAAATTTTGGTTAAATCTTTAAGTTCACCAAAATTGGTTAGGTTTGCCGACTTGTCAGGAAATAATCTTCCTTATCACTACTGAGGGTGTGATTCTATAATTCATAGAAAATGACTGGTAAACTGACCCTTGTCAGTGGGGAGCTTAGCTGGGCTATTATGCAGGCTTCTCAGTTTTCCTTCAAGAGCTCTTTATTCAGGGCTGTCCTGGGATTCTCACACCATAGCCATTTCAAGGGAGTCAGACTTTATATATAGTGGCTAGCATTCTCTAAAATATCTAAGTGCGAGCTTCCAGCCTTTCTTAAAATTTAGGTCAGAACACACTCAATATGACTCTGCTACTGGTTAAAGCAAATCACAGGCAAGCCCATATTCAAAGGGAGAAGACTAAATGAGAGTGGGAATACCAGAGGTATGGCTCGTGGCAAGCCACCAAAGTTAATAGTGTATGGTATCATTGTTTTTGTATTATATAAAATCTTGAAGCCAAATAACCAACATCTGTTATTATTGACTCAATGATAACTGACTCAGTAACAAAAGGATCAATAATCAAACTTCAAGGTTATAAAAGTATCTGAAGTTGTTCCTATTTAAATGTAGTCATGTATTAAGTGTAGTCATGTATTAAAGATGACCCTCCAAAATAAAGATGATTGATATATTAAAATACTTATCAGAAATGTTATTAATTTTTATACTAGAAAGTTCATAGTACATATGATTAATATCTGAAATTAAAAAATTATAAATGACATCCATTTAGTATAATTAGGATACCAAGCACTTACAATAATGTCTCAGATCTTATTCTGCAGATTTATGTGCAGGCTAAATTATCTTATCAATTATTACACAAATAGATGAATAAATTTTTGAATAAGGATATGCTATGTAAATGATCTACTAACTATAGGTAAAAATATAGGGTTATAAGATATTTAGAAGTGATAAATGAATTTCTGAATACATAACAATTAATGGTAGATAATCATCATGGTATAAACTTATCAGTAGCTTATAAGTCTACACCGTATTATTAGCTCCATGAATTCATAAAGCAGTTTGTTTCAACTTTAAATACCCAGTGCCCAGCACATAGCAAGTTCTTCAAAACCATGTAAATGGTTGTTGGATAAAGGAATAAATAACTAATCAAAAATTCAATTGAACTGATTATTTTGAAGTACAAATGATTTGTGGATGTTCCTTATTTTTGTTCACTCTATATCAGGCAGTAGGTATAGAGGTGGAAAAGAAACTGGAGTTGAAGGCACCAGAATATGAAATTAAAAATATGTGCCTGATTTGAAAACAAAAACACTTAAATTTTATATTTATATTTTGAAAACAAAATAAAGAACAGAAAGCATACTTACCAGGCAAGCATAAAATTTTAAAGGGGGCATTATGTATAGGCTTTCTTAAAATGATGAAGAGAGGTACGGAAGCAATAGAATTATACTTTTTCTCCATGCCAAATTTGGAATCAATTCAAGAAGACAGATATTGAAGACAGATAGATGGAAATCAAAATATTAGCTGTATTAGAGATAAAGCTAGACTGGAGAATGCAACTTTGATGAGTGGATTAAAGTGGTATTCTCATATTTTCTATCCAAAGATGAGCCATTGAGAATAAAAATTGAAAACACATTTGTTTGCCAGTATCACTGATTCGCATTAGTTCAATCTCAATATTGAACAATAATAGAGACAGTTTCAGAGTTTTCTCAGTAAGGCAGGTTTGAGTCCTGACCTTTATAGTGACCTACAGTGCTGTCAATATGATGAACAAGAGAAAAGTTGAATGAGCTGAATGTTAAAAACAGCCCGCTCAAAGAAAGAGACAACAGGTAGTGAGCCTTGTATAATCATTGCTTCTTTCTATCATCACATAAATCATGTAATCTTTCCCTGCTCAGTTTCTAAGGGCTAAATGAAAGGCAGAAAGAAGATATTAAATTCCACCAATATTTTACCCCCGAGGAATGTAGTAAAAGTACTTCGCTATAGGTTCTTCCTCTTTACACATCCCCGTTGTTTGGTTTTCTCTATCTTTTGGGCTTATCAATTAAGTATTTGGTCAATTGGGACGGGTATGACGATGCACAAACAACCATTCTATGAGAACAGAATTGCTCCTATTTCATGCTACCATTCCACTAGTACAAATCATTGCTATTTGTGTATTCTCCACAGGAATTTTGAATTTGGGGAAATTTTAAATATTGCCCTAAGAGGCTTTGAAATGGTTATAATAAAGTGGCATTTCCCTCCATTCCTTTCATAGTTCTTCTCTTTCTCATCCTCCAATATCATTTTGCTAATCTAATGAGCAGTAGCACATCCCCAATTTGACACATTTGCCGTGTTATGGTAAGTCACTAACTTGCCTACTTTGCTATAGATGGTAAGGTAATCTAGGTAATCTATCACTGGATATTCCATTCCCTTAATGCCAGAGAAAGTTAGGCAATCCAACCCTATCTGTACTATTTTGGGACAACGGACATGTCCTTTGTGGTTATGATAAGGCACAGTAATATTAGGGCATAAAGGCTCGTGCAGGTGCTTTTAAAATTAGAGGATGATTCTTACAATATTTTGTTGTTGAAGGAATAGCTGTGAGAAACTACAGTGTCAAATTGGGAAAATTTGATTACATATCAAGAGATTGGCTTTTTATCTAAATAAAGGTAATTATATGTTACTAATAGATAAACATAGTACAGTATCAAAATTAATTTAAACAGAATATGGTCTTCTCAAGCCAGATAACAAATAAGACAAACATATCATTTGACCATAGTCAGGTAATTGGGAACTCACTGTCACCTAAAGGGAGGCAAATTGTGTGCGTTTGGGGCGGGGGTGCTTTAAATTCTGGGAGAAATACTGTTCCTCAAAGTTTCTCCAACTATTTTGTCAGATTCCAACTTATTAAATAACTAATATTCTCATTCAATAAAGGAAGTACACATTTCCATGTTTGTGGAATATCATAAATGTGCCTTTAGCCTGTCTTGAATGATTAACTTTGGGAAGCTAAAGCAAAAAATAATTTCTGCTATAAATTTGGAGGATAAGAATGATAGAGGCCATTGGGTTCTAGATACTTGGACATCCGTTCTCTTTTCTAAACCATGCCTTTGACCAAGATATAAAACCAGTGGGTAGTGGTATTAGATTTTTATTGTTGTGTAACACATTACCATGAATTTAGCATTTTATAGCAACTCAAATTAGTTATATCATATTGATTGAGGGCAGAGTTCAATTCTTTATAGAGATACCCTATGTGGAAAGGCCACATGGGTAGGAATAGCAGTGGCCTTAGGACTTGAAAACCTTGGTACCACAACCTATAAAGAATCTAATACATCTCTAATTGGGAGGAAAAAAATGATTTCTTACTCAAATTGTGAAGGAAATATATGGCAGTTGAAGTAGGGGCTAGCACTTCAATAAAGGCAAAGATTCACCATCTAAATTAATGATACCCAAATCTGGATATTCTTTATAATGACATGGGATCTTGTAATCTTGTAGAAATACTAATAGTTGGGTCCTATCCCAGACCAACTCAGAAAAAAATATCTTAGGATGGGACCCGTGCTTCTATGTTGCTTAAAAATCTGCTCAAGTGGTCATAATGTACAAACATATTTGAAGACCATTTATTCAAATGATTCTTTTTTTTCATTGTTATATATGTGATTGGATCTCTTCCTGAACTCTTAATTGTCTTTTCTATATATTTACGTTGATTTGCAAAACAAACTTCCTTGATCACTGTAACATTGTAATAAATCTTGAGGTCAGGCAACAGATATCTTCCAACATTATTTTTTGTGCAGTTTTATTTCTTCTAGGTTCTTTATATTTTCATGTTTTAGAAAACATTAATTTTAGAATTAGTTTGTCAATTTCAGCAAAAATGCTTTCTGGGGTTTTGAGAATATACTTAATGTATACAACTATTTGGGGAACATTAACATCTTCACAATTTATCGAGTCTTCAGATATATGATTAAGGTATATTGTTCCATTTTTGGGGGACTTGTTTTATATATCTTAACAATTGCATGTAAATAATGTTTTATATATTACATATTCTTAAATATATGTATATATGTTAAATATACTCATTGAATATATGTTTTCATAGGTCAAGTTTTGCATACCTTCTGTCAGATTGACACCTGAGGAATTCAATTAATATTTTAAAACATTTGTAAATATTAGTTTTGTTTCAATGTCTAATTACTCATTTCTAAATTATACACTTAAATTGATTTTCTTATTCTGGTATTTTTTTCAGTAACCTTGCAAAACTCACTTATTAATTTTTGTAGTGTTTTTTTCTGTAGATGTTAATGGATTTTCTACATAGACAAACTGCCTGTGAATAAAGGCAGTTTTACTTCTTTTTATAAATATGAATACCTTTTATTTCTTACTCTTTATTTTATTAGCTAGAATATCCATTAAAATGTTTTAAAAAAGAATGAGGATACACATTCTTGTCTTGTTCCTGATTGTAAGGTGAAGAGATTCAGTCTTTTATCACAAAATGATGTCAGTGATAATTTTTACACAGATTCCCTTTATAAGTTTGGAGAAGTGCCCTTCTATTACTAGAGTGTTGAGAGTTTATCAGAAATCCTAGTTGGCGTTTGACAGACACTATTTTTTTGCATCTATGGAGAAGGTCAGATCTTTTTTTTCTCTTTCATACAATAAAGTGTATTACATTGATTAATTTATTAAATTTAAGACAACTTTACATTTCTTGCTTAAAATCCACTTGAATCATGGTGTAGTACATTTGTACATGTTCTTAGATTCAATTTGCTAAAATTTTCCTAAGAATTTTTTGCACTTACGTTCATTAGATACATTGTACTGTAACTTTCTTTTCTTGTAGTATCTTTATCAAGTTTTGATATTGAAGCAGTGCAGGACTTATACAATGATTTGAGAATTATTCCTTTCTCTTTAATTTTATGGAAGAGTTAGCACAGAATTAATTTTATTTAGTTTTAAAAGATTAGTAGAGTTTAACATTGGATCTATCTGAGGCTTGAATTTTCTTTGTCAGTAAGTTTTTAACTAAAAAATCAATCATATATATATATATATATATATACACTATTTCTTCTTTAGAATCTTTAATTTTTACTTTTGTCCTTGAAGAAATTTTTCCATTTCATGGAAGTTGTTCAATAAAGTTATTCCCAATATTCTTTGACTACTATTTTAATATTTGAAGAAACTGTAGTGGTATCACCTCTCTCATTCCTGATATTGGTAACATATAGTTCTTTCTGAAGAAAGAATTATTAGAATACATTAGAAAACTGATTAATTTTACTTTCAAAATTCAGATTCTGTGATTTTCTCTCCCTTCCTTTTAAACTGAAACCCCAATCTATTAATAACTAATATTTTTATAAATTTCTAGTACTCATAAAAAAATTTGGAGAAAACAAGAAAGAGAAATATTGGTGAATTTACAAAAGTATCAGTTTTCTGGTAATTTAAAATTATCTGTCATCCAAGTCATATATCTAGAATTTGTGTCTGATGCTTCATTTGTTAAAAAATTCATAATATATTTTATTAAGTTAGAAAAGAATGAGCTATCCAACAACCAACAAGAGTCTATTTATACATAAAAACATCTATTGTAACATTTTACCCAAATGTCTTCCGCTGGAGTACAGAGGACTCTGTACTACTTTGAAACTATTTTGATGTTCAAGAACCTATAATAATTTTTTAATGCTTTTTTTATTTTTTTTATTTCAGCTTATTATGGGGGTACGAAAGTTCTGGTTATATATATTGCCCATGCCCCCCCATCCCCCCGAGTCTGAGCTTCAAGCGTGTCCATTCCCCAGACAGTGCGCATTGCACTCATCATGTAGGTATACACCCATCCCCTCCCCCCAACCCCCATCTCTGTCCAATACCCAATTGGTGTTATTCCCAAATGTGCACTTAGGTGATGATTAGGGAAACCGATTTGCTGGTGAGTACATGTGATGCTTATTTTTC
>JAQIFY010005057.1:0-11327 GCA_028533085.1 Varecia variegata | reverse complement strand
AGGAGTTCGAGACCAGCCTGAGCAAGAGCGAGACCCCGTCTCTACTAAAAATAGAAAGAAATTATCTGGCCAACTAAAAATATATATAGAAAAAATTAGCCGGGCATGGTGGCGCATGCCTGTAGTCCCAGCTACTCGGGAGGCTGAGGCAGGAGGATCGCTTAAGCCCAGGAGTTTGAGGTTGCTGTGAGCTAGGCTGGCGCCACGGCGCTCACTCTAGCCCGGGCAACAGAGTGAGACTCTGTTTCAAAAAAAAAAAAAAAAAATACTGCTTTATAGTGTTCTATTAAACATCACATAATACAGTTTTAGAAAATTTTTCACATTACAAAAATAACATGTTCAATGAAAAAAAATTAAAACTACACTTACATTTCCCCCAGATCACTCATAACTCCTCCAACCCAATATAATCGTAATTAATGTTCTAGAAGTGTAGCTTTTCAACTTTTCTATGTATATGCTTATATATACTAAATTTCATTGTATGAATACGAGACACCATAATATTTTATAAATTGTATTTGCTACTTTAACAATATGGAACATGAACACTTTTGTCCTCTTATCAGTAACTTTTCAATAAAGCATCTCCCTGAAAAATTATACTTGCTTGAGGGCAGGTGCCTTCAGTTTAATTTCTGAATGAGTCACATAGTCACAGTGTTAAAAAAAATTTTTAAATGTAAGAGTGTGACAAGTGAACGGTTTCCCATGCACCTCTGCTACCAGTTTCAACCCCTGCCCCAAACAGGTAACCTCTGTTATTAATTTTTTTTCACTTTCATTTATTTTTTTATTTTTAACTGACAAATAACAATTGTATATATTTATGGGGTACAATCTAATGTTTTGATATATGTTCATCCAACAGCCTGTTAAAATGGGCTTGACTCCACGCCACAAACCACGAATGGGCTACAGGCCAAGCCATGCCCTGGCTAACTTTTGAGTGTCCACTCTGAATTTTAGCAAGCTAATGAAGTAACGAGCAAAATCTGTCAAAGCTTCCAAGGTAGTATGTCAACCAAAATATAAAAGCAGCTACTTAACATTTCACTTAAGCATCAATTTCCTATTTCTTCAAAATCAGGCCTCAGTATCATAAAATCCAAGTGAAAACCCTTCACAACACAGTACAATGCAACACTCTCACTAAAGGGCTTTTTCGAAACTCATAGTATCAAGTATGTTAAGAAAAATAAGATCTTTTTCCTTAAAGTGGGAATATGGAAGGTAACCACAAAACCTTTCTTAACAGGAGGCTGTCATTAGTAGCAGTAACTTGCTCAGAATTGGACTTCTACGCCAATAAAAGTTTTAAAAAGACACTCTTTCGTGCTGCAAATTCCTTCTTTATTTTTTACCTCATGTTCTATTATACACCAAGTACTTACATCTGGAATAAAGCCAATTTCGTTGAGATGATTGCTCAGCTCTGGATCATGGAATGCAATCATCTGAGAGAACACCGTCAGATACTCTGAAATAACAACAAAGAAAATTATCATTTTTACAAAGTACCTCAAACACCTTAAATTCAAATATAGTTTTAGTTACATACTGAATGAGATTTAATTTCTCCATGAAAAACAGATACTTTAATAGATAATTTTGGTTTTTTTATTACTTTAATTACTACTAATTATTAAACAAATCTACCAAAAACCTATGCCACAACTTATTCTCTGCCTTCAGAGTTATCAGTTTATTTCCTGAGTCACAAATTAAACACATGATATATGATGTTTTCCTATTAAACTCTACAAACACATGTTCTCTAGTAATACTAAATCTGTTTCACATTTATTGAATATTCAGAAAGTGTAACAGATCCCTAGATAAAGAATAAGGAACAACATTAATAAGAGTCACAAATAGAATAATTATGCCTCAAATTTGTTTATATATACAGATGTAGGCATCTGTTACATTTCTAATTTATCTCCATCTAAAACTGTGCATTTGGCATATTTAGAAATAAGAATTAACATCATGCTAATCAGAAAGTAGGCACACAGTAGGCAATTAAAATAACTTTGATTCTAATCCTATTCATAGGGTTCCACTGAAATGTGAGGAGTAAGTGCTTGTTTTCATTTTTTCCATTCTTTCTAAGTTACTATTCTTGCTAATTTACTATGTAAATTGATCTAAACATGATTGTGGTAACAATCTACACAAGGGCAAGTAAATATCATATTTTTATTCACTAAAAAACCAAAATTAATACATGTCAATGAGTTCAATTTCCTTTTCTTTTTTTAAAGTGAAATGACGATATCTCCATAAATGTTTTCCTTTAATTAATTACCTTAACTCTCTCCTTCAATAAAGTAATGTCTATTTTTCAATCCAATTATTTGGTGAAAATAACCTCTAAAAATAATGCTTGCTTTGTTTTTTCAGTTTTAGAATTTCTTATGTTTAATATTTCAAGAAATAGTAACTCTGGGAGGCCGAGGCGGGTGGATCGCTCGAGGTCAGGAGTTCGAGACCAGCCTGAGCAAGAGCAAGACCCTCGTCTCTACGGAAAAATACATCGGGACAATGTATTTTTGACTCCCGAAATTATCGGGACAATTAAAAATATGTAGAAAATATTAGCCGGGCTTGGTGGCATGTGACTGTAGTCCCAGCTACTTGGGAGGCTGAGGCAGGAGGATTGCTTGAGCCCAGGAGTCTGAAGTTGCTGTGAGCGAGGCTGACGCCACAGCACTCTAGCCTGGGCAACAGAGTGAGACTCTGTCTCAAAAAAAAAAAAAAAAAAAAAGAAATAGTAGTAATTCCTTGACATTCCATCAGTACAAGTAGTCTTCCCTTATTTTTCTCAAAGAAAACTTTGCTTCTAATGTTCACATATATTTTATAGATGTTTACCTATAAGCAACATCACATATTTTACATAAAAGAACTTCAGGTCAAAAAGAAAAGAGGAGGAGGTGTTGTATTTCATGATAAAGCTGAATTACTGATCTACGTGAATTTTACCCATGCTGGATAAATAAAGGGTATCCAAGTGATACTTTTTCTTGACTTGGTATTTATTCTATTGCAACAGAATTCATTTTATCTATTGTTTCACCTCTTCCTCTCTGAACAAAGAGATACAATTTACATCAGCTTCAAGAGTGACAGATCAAAGTGGAGACATATCTGAAGGACACAGGAAACTTCTGGGTTTAACTTCTCTTCAGCTTTTTTATTTTTTTTTTTATTTATTTTTTTTTCTTTTTTTTTTTTTTTCAGCTTTTTTATTTCTCCTTCCAATTAGTGACTGTATTTTTATACTCCTAATTTACTCAGAAGCCAGCAACACATAACATTAACAATCATAAGCATTCAACTGTATATTGATGAAAGCATATAGTTATTAATTTCTAAAGAGCAACTCCTCATTTTAAGCCAGAAATTCATGCCTCAGGCAATTCTCCATAACTAAGCTCCAGTTTATTAAATATCATTCTTATTTGAGCCTGATAAAAATAATTACTATGTGAAATTACATGGCTAATTAAGGAAGAAACCTAATTCATCATGAAAACATTTTCCTTCTGTTCTGCCAATGCCAAACACTGATGGCTGGATTTATATGATATGTGTTTTGTGTTTTTTGTTTTTGAGACAGAGTCTCACTCTGTTGCCCGGGCTAGAGTGCCGTAGCATCAGCCTAGCTCATAGCAACCTCAAACTCCTGGGCTCAAGCGATCCTCTTGACTCAGTCTCCCAATTAGCTGGGCCTATAGATGTGCACCACCACGCCCAGCAAATTTTTTCTATTTTTAGTAGAGAGAGGTCTCACTCTTGGCTCAGGCTGGTCTCAAACTCCTGACCTCAAGAGATCCTCCCGCCTTGGCCTCCCAAAGTGCTAGGATTACAGGCGTGAGCTACCGTGCCCGGCCGAGAAGTGTTTTTAATAATCTACTTACACAATTAAACAATGTCTAAGCTTTTTACTAATTCAGGGCAAGCATGCTCCATGGTGAAGCATTTTGTAATTTTAATTGTCAGGGACACAAATAGTAGTAGGTTTTAGTGATGGGCCATCACCATGTTTTATTGGGTCAAAATCATAAATTTAACTGGGTACTGGCTACTTTTGATACAAGCACTTTCCCTGGAAAAAAGACAAGGAAAGACATTTTCTTACCTTGTATTACATGTGAGTTGTCTTTTAAGAAGAAGTTATACAGGTATTTGGGAATAAAAGCTGACATACATGCATAAGCCAGGGCTAAGAAAGAAAGAAGCAAAGGCATATAAAAAAATTAGTTAATAGGGTAAACAACCAGTAATAATTCACTCACTTAGCACACATTCCTTGAGTTTGCTATTAAATAACAGTTAGGGTAGTAAGTGCTGGAAACACAACTTAAGGGGAAAAAAGCCTTTGAACTTTAAAAAAGAAAATATTTTGGACAACAAAAGATAATCATCCTAGTACCTTCAATTTCAAACTACTGTGGCAATCATTATCCCACAACAATAAAAACCTTTGTCACCTTAACTTTATGTTTTCATAACTGTCTAAACACAATCATTATTTACAAGCTATACACATCTCACGACCCTTGATTACTGCTGATGCAAACAAGAGCCTGTGAACTTTGAATTTCGGAATACTTGTTACATCCGGGTGATGGACACACAGGTAACTTTGACTCAAACTATATAAAAGTAATTCATGTAACCAAAATGTTTGTACACCCGTAATATTCTGAAATTAAAAAAAAAGGAACACTTGTTATAACCTGTATTTGCAATCACACTCTTTACTATTCTTGGGCTAGTATGAGTGATAATTGGCTATACCTAACTGAACCCAGCAAAAACTCTAGTCTAGGCTAATGAGTGAGGATATCAGAGAACAGTGCATTTTACAAACCATTCAAACAGTGAAATTTCAGTTCTCTGGGATTACACTATATCTACTCAATTCCAGAAATCTGTGCATATTCTGACATGAAATAGAATTTGAAAAGATGGAGATTCTTCGATTAGGAATCTATACATTCAAGTGATATATGGTAACATGTTCTATATGTGGTATCAGGGAATGGGAATTTGAGTCCTTTGAATTTATCAAGTATTTACTGAAAAATCTACTATAAAAAAGTTATTATAGATAGCAGAAGGGTAGAAAACAAAAAACCAGTCATTAAAAAAATCCGTCAAAAAGAGGATTACAACATTGGTATGTAAGTAACTGGAATACAAGATAGACACAAAATAAATTTTCTAAGATACAAAGTGCTGTATGGGCTTAGGAAAGAGAATAAGAAAAGTCTTCATTAAGGAGGTGGTGTTTGAAATGATGACAGGCTTTAGAGATATAATATTAGGGGAAATGTAGCAAATATTGACTTCTTTACAAATTCTTTAGAAAGTATACTTAGTCTAAAACTAATCTCAGAAGAAGTCAGAAGTTTCTCTAGTTTCATAAACTAGTCACCGACGTAGGTAAATGCATTTAGAACAATCAGTCAAATTCCCACCAAATCTCTAATTACAACTGGGTAATAAATGAAACTATCCAGTAATAAATTAATCCTTCACATCCTCTAAATGAGTCTATCAGATTATTTCACAGAAATCTACCAGGCAGAGAGCAAGAATTTTAAAATAAAAACGAAAACATTCCATGTTTGAATCAAATATTTTAGAATCATATGCACAATGATAATTTAAAGTATAAAGAGGCTTACCTTCATTATTGAAATTTAGATACAGAAATGGAGCACAAAGTGAGTCAAGACCTAATGTGGAGGGATTGGGAGAAAGAAGTCAAATGAACATAATGCAGCAGAACTGTAGGTATGCACCGTATTTAGTTCTTTGCATTACCCCAAATGGATTAAACGTTGAAAGTATTAATCTAATCCATGCGGAAACGCATCACTTCGCAAGTTACTGTGAGAAGTGTATGACAGTATCTGGCACATGGTAAGGGTCCAATACAAATCAGTTATTATTATCGACATTACTATGAGCTGAAGAAAGAAATACAGTAATAGAAAAATATAAGGATGTTAGGAGGCTTTGGAAAAGGTCCCATCTCTGACCCTCCCCTGTGTGATCTTGACAATTACTTATATGATTCAGGCATGTTTTCTCATCTAAGAGATAGAGATTCGTCTTATATGTTCTTTAGCTTTGAGAATGAAAAAAATCCTTCAAAAACTGTGACGTGAAATACAAACATATGACATATTTCTTTTATTGATAGTGTTCATACGGTATCACGCTGAAAGAATGCACATAAATCTACCTATTAATATAATTGTTAGGAGAATATAAAACCCTCTAGGATGAACAGAACTAAGAAAAACAGTATGTTTAAGGATGGCCAGTAAGAAATAGAGAATTAAATTATAAAAGCAGCTGCTTATAACAACACATTCTAACACAGGGCTGGGCGGAATGAGTTTCTCATTCACGCTTTACCAATGACCACAAAAATAATAATGGCAAAATCTAAAAATCAAGGATCTGGACCATGAAAGAAACACACACACAAAAAAGACAATAAATAAAATGAGAGGTTTAGGGTGATATCTTATTATTTAATTCCTAACCATGGTAAGAATAAATTGGGAATCATTAACTAAGAGTTTCAACTAGCCCAAAATTATTTAAATATTTGCATAAGCATTAAAAAAATGTATCCACAAAGATTACAATAGCAACAAATATTTTTTTCTGCTTTCCTAATGAATGTGATGGCAAATTCCTTCATTTTAAATATCAAGCATTTATATGATATCTTCTACTAGGCACTTCGACAAAGTTTAAAAAGAAATTCTTTTGGGGGGTTGGGAGGGGCATGGGCAATATATTTAACCAGAACGGTTGTACCCCCATAATAAGCTATAATAAATAAATAAATAAAGAAAGAAAGAAAGAAAGAAAGAAAGAAAGAAAGAAAGAAAGAAATTCTCATATAAACCTCTCAAAAAATGAATCAGAGCTTTAGTATTGACTTTTCCCAAAGCCAAGGATGTTTTGACATTTTGTTTTAATTTTTAAAATTGTCAGCCATGCAATAAGCTCCTCGTACTCCAAGGAGAGTCTCAGTAACTAAAATGGTTACCTTGCCAGTACACAAGGTCAGGATGAGACACCACCCAGGCTTTCAATACACGCCTGAACTTTGCATGGCCTTCTGGTGACGACAGCAGTTCGTCGTATTGGTGACAGCGAGGAATATCCACTTCAATCTGTGAAAACAGCACAGCAGTGAGGTGCGGCTGCAATAGAGAGACCCCCAATAAGCCCTTAACTCTTACTCCTTGAATAAATAAGAAGAGAGACTAATATGAATTTCACAATAGACTACCTCCATTACCCTAGTGTCTAACGTTCTCCCATTTTTTATTGATCTTCTGGAGACACCAGAGAAGTTGTATGTGTACTGAAACAGGGGCAAAAGACCATCTCTTCTGAAAAGGTGTGTACGTCAAAAATATCTTCCCTTATAATCTTGTCTTTAAAAAAGAGCAAACTTTTCAGATAAAGAAATACAATTATTTTAAAAAAGGTCACTGGACAGAAATTTCTTCAAAGTGCTGTTCTAACTCACTAAATTACAAGAATTGTGCTCACTCTAACCCTATCTGTACACGGCAGTGGCTAAACACTCATAATGAACGAAAGAAAATTTACTCATGTCTTCCTAAAATTTAAAGATTTGGCAGAATTATCTTAGGTTGCTTTTAAAAAAATCTGAATCATACTTGTCTATCTGTAGGAATTGGAGTGTCTTTATCAATCGCTTCATACTTGGCGTGAATAGCCCCCTGTAAATAGTAAGAGAAGACACGTTAATTCACCATGTCCTTAATACAATTGGCAATCTAGAAAAATCTATTTTTTTATAAATATCTATCTTTGAAAACCTACCCAACTATGCATAGCCACATTCAAACCCAAGGCACACCTCGACTTGAGAGAAACTCTCTACATCTTTAACGATCGGTGATGAAGGTCTGTGATAACAGACAATTCTCCATCTTGCTGAGGCAGACCTTGAAGGTCTCAGGTGAGTCACTTGGCCACTGAGGATGCTTGGCCAACCTCTGAGCCTCCGCAACACAATGCAACCTTGTCCTCTAGTCATCGCTATCTCACAAGTGACAACTTTCATGAAGAGATAAGTTTTTTGGAGGGAGGTGGTTCTACAAGAAATTTCCCTGTTCAAGTTGGCAATAAAAACAAAAATAAAATAAGACTGTTCAGAGGAGTGGTAGTCCAGCACCACGCAACAGAAGTTCAGGATAAATTAAAGAGTGGATATCGTGTAATTATAGACTCATTAGGAACTAAAAGGGTCATTGACATTTTTGCTATTACAGAAGGAATAACTGAATTAACGACCTCAAAGTTTGGTCCTGTTCTATAGGATCCAGCATGAAAAAATTCTTATTATTCTGGCTTATCATTATGGTAGAGAAAGAGCCAGAAATTTGGGTTCAAGCTCTGACGTTATTTACTATATCAGCTTCTCTGGGACATCCATTTAATGGGAGTCGGACAATGGATACCAAAGTCCTCTTGGACTTCAGTGTCACATGGTTCTACAATCTAATGATTCTAATGTACGGTATGGAACAACAGACATTCTTGTAAAGTAACCAACCACACTCTCATAGACTCTCATCCAGGGAATTAGGAATGAAGAATGGAAATTCTTCCAATGGAGGGTTGAAAAGGATTAAAAATAGTTGAAGGAATTAAAAAAAAAAAAAAGGATGATAAATATCTGTAAGAGAATACAGAAAGACAGGACCACAAAGAAATTGACAGGATATGAAAAAATCCGGCAAGGATTGGCCCATTACCATCATTGCTGTCACCAGAGTTGTCTGTTAGTACTGAAAGCCACCCTAATAATTCTGTGACACCTCTCCTTTCCTCACTGCCACAGATAGAGTGCTGTGTGAGAGAAAGTAGCTATTGCTCTTGGCAGCACAGTCCAAGTGGAACAGGTGTGCCAAAACCCACTAGATCACGTTAGTGATTTTGACAAGACACAAATTGGACTGAAAAATTTCTTTCAAATTTAGAACTACTTATAAATAGTTACTTATATTCCATAATGAACATACTCTATAAGTAGGACTATCTGTAACTGATATGTATTCTTAAAATATTCTCTGATTTTAAAATTAATAATCAAGATATTTCCTGTAAGCACCATTAAATCAAATATTAAACAGCATAAATCTAACAAACCTTCAATTATATTTTTTATTCTGTTCTTTTCCTGTGTTCCTTTCACTTAAAATTGCCAAATATTCTGGTGCTCACATTTTATCATATAACTTTCTAATAACTTGAAAACTATATATGCAGAAAGCGCTACCCTTCTGCATCCTTTCTTAGCATCATTAATCAACGTCTAACCCTCTCTTTTCTTTCTCACCTCAACTCCCAGCAGAGCAGCCCAGGTCAAACCTCTCATAAGAGGAGGAATGTCAACTCGTGCTTCTTTCCAGATTTGATTTTTTTTATACGGATAAGCCTACGATATGAAAAAAGAAATGAAAAATGTCTCAAATTACCCAGTACTTTATTTTAGTCTAGACAGTTCTGAATATACCAGTGATAAAGATGAAATGACCTACAATAAATTTCAAAGTATCTGCAGTTACTGTGTCTGGTATTATTAATACATATAAATAAGCAGTGGACTGGACTCCTGAACAGCCTGCAGAACTTGTACAATATAATCAAAAAGCGGAGCTGATTCTACATGTTTTTTAATCCCTTCTATTTTGTGCTCTGGAAGGATTTTGAATGAGTCAGATGGAGGATGATAGTACCAGCCTCACATGGGTTAAAAAAGATAACATTTGTAAAGCACTTTGTAAAAACATGGTAATAGAGGAAGTGTTCAATGACTGACCATAAGCTATTATTATGGCTATTTCTATATCTTACATATAAGTTTGTTCTTTTATAAATTTGTATTTTAGGAGCAATTTCTAGAAGAGAATTATTAGGACAAAGGAAACAGATGTTGTTAAGGTTCCTGATATATATTCAAATTGCTTTGCAAAATATTTCAGTCAATTCACATTTATTCTCAAAGAATGAGAGTTTCAATTTCAATGTATCATTGCTCACTTTGCTAATCAGTATACACCCCCCCCAAAAAACCCTATTTTGTTCTTTCACTCCTAGTGAGAATGAACAATTTGAACAGATTTACTAACTGTATTTATATTACGTACTTTATCCATTTCTTTGTTTCAATATTGGTTTTTTCCTATTGATCTTTAAGTCTTCTTTAAAACACAAGGATACTATCCTTCATCTAACGGGATTTTCCATACATTCCCATACCTTATTCTTACTTTTTAATTTTACTTACTATGAACATGTACCATTTTTAAAACTAAAGAAAGTTAATCGGGAAAGACAGTTCGTAAGGATTAGCCTTCTCTTGCCCTGAAGATTCCCTGAGGATTACCAATGAAATTAGACACACGCATGAAAGAATTGCGTGTGGGCGACGCGGTAGCCTGAGGGTTCTGAGGGTAAGCCTCAGAGTAAGCCTCAGAACCCTTACCCTCAGCAGCCTCAGAACCCTTACCCTCAGCAGCCTCAGAACCCTTACCCTCAGCAGCCTGTCAAAGAGAGCGATTCTGTCTAGCTGGTACTCCGTGTCCCTCTCTCTGATGACCAAAGGCAGAGTGGCAGCTGCAGACAGCTCACTGCTGCTGGGTGAGCGAGGTAAATTACACTGGCTGCAAGAGAAGAACAAAAGCAAAGAAAGAAAGATTGACCAGTAAGTACAAAATTCTAATAAACCAAACCACCGTGTCTTTATGTTCCATTTATGAAATGCTTTTTAAAGAAAATGTACAAACTTTTTAGAAATCTAATATTAATAGAAAAGAAAAATAAATGTAAAATGGGGCTATACTTACTCATCTTCAAGTAATGGGTAAAATGCTTCTCCACCAACATCTTTTAATCTCTATAAATTTAAAGACAAAATATTTATGTATAAACAACTTTGGCAGCAGCACTCATCTGTATTTAAGAGGAAATGTAATGTAAACATTATGAATTTATAAAGGTACCAAGAAAAGTAAAAACCAGAATCTAAAAATTAGTTCTTATCATAAACATGCAAACATGCCAGGCCTCTACTGATTAAGGTTTAGCTGTAAAGAACAGCTTTTCATTTTTTGGTTATTTTTGCCTCTAGGTATCACTCATAAATGTTAGACACCTATCATGGTATTTTCCCAAACACAACTCAGAAATACCCTAACATCAGTATAAAACTTAATAGATAAAATATTTTTAAGTTATATGAA
>JAQIFY010005056.1:0-11327 GCA_028533085.1 Varecia variegata | reverse complement strand
CTCCCCAGGGGAAAACCTGTTTTCATTTTGTTTTCTTTTTCTTTTTTTCTCTCTCTCTTTTTTTCTTTTCTTTAATTGGGGAGTCTCTTAGGAGGTAAAACCTGTTTTCAGATAGAGACTGCAAGTTGTGTCAAGCACATCAATGGCTGCTAGAGTGCTTGATTCCTTCCCATAACTGGGAATGACCAGAAACTTTCTATGTCTGCACCTCCAAATCCTGCCTTTCTGTCCCCAGAGACCATTAGATCGAAGAGTAGACCTAAGGCTACCTTCTACAAATTCCACATCTGACATGAAAAGTCCATTAACTGTGGGTACTTGAGTTTGAGTCATGCTACAAGCCAGTGTCACAAGCTCCCCTCCTGGGGCTCCTGAGGTGCCCTGATTCTCATCCTGCCAATCAAATTTTACTTTGATTTTTTATGTACTCTGGAATCTTCCCACCGTATTCCTATTTTTATTTGTTTTACTTAAATGCTTAAACTAGCCACAGTCATTTTCTGTTACTTGGAACTAAATGAACTAACACAGAAGGTGTGGGAGAGGGAAAATGTTGAATCAAAAGGTCAGAAGGGCCAGGAGAATTTGGCACTTCAACTGGGGATGAGGGTTGGGGTGGGAGAGAGGTGAGTGTAGCCCTTTCTAGAAGAATCAGAAATGCTGAAGGGTCCCCTCTAGTAGATGAGAAAAGATAGAGGGAGCCATACTCAGAAACCGTGCTTACTAGAAATAGTAGATAAATGGAAGATTTTGGATAAGAAGTTTGTGCATGTAGACTCTGGCCTTGGGCTAAAATGAATTTTGTACTGTTCTCTGAAATATGTGTCTTACCTTTCCCATACCCGCCTGCAGGACCTAGCTAAGTAGTTAAAAAAGTCTGAAAATGAAGTAAGTTTATAATTACATTTTTAGTCATAGTATTACAGAAATGAATTGAACATAGGTATACTGAGCTTTTCTTAATTTTCTATAAGCAACAAGTATATTTTTCTTTCTCTAAAACATGAGAATAAGTATGTAGCCCAGGATAAGTATAGGCCAATTAGGTATTGAACAATTTGATAAGTGAATATGCTTAGCCTATATATGACTTCATTAGGCAGTAGTAGTGGCTAAATACTAAGACTCCAGAAATAGCAGGTCAAGATTTAATGTGTAAACTTGTGCAAGTCACTGAACTCCAGAATCTAGTCATCGTGAAATAAGGATAATAAATATATCTGCTTCCAGAAGCATTTGTGAGTATTAAATGAGATAATCCATGTAAACTGCTAAGCACAGTTTCTGTCTCATAATGAGTACTTGTGTTATTTTATTGTTGTTATATATAAACATATACCAACATACAAAAGGAAAGAGCTTGCCTAATGTGGTTATCTTCGAATGATTGACTATAGTCTACTTTTATTTTCTTCTTTATACTTTATGTATCTTCAAAGTCATACAATCAAATGAGTAACTATTAATAATAAGAACAAAAGCTATTTTTAAGAATAATAAAAGGAAAAAGCATTAATAGTGAAGTAAGTACAACTTATACCAGTGAGAATGGGGTTTTGAGAAGATGGAAGGGCAAGAAAGGAAAAATCAGATTGAGAAGACACAGGAACCTGGACAATATATATGTGTTGGAAAGAAATAGGCAATAAAGAGTAACTAAAGCTGAGGGGTAAAATGATATGGGAACTTTGAAAGTGACATGGGATGAATAGAGCAAACTGAGCATTAGAGACTATGAAACCAGCTAGGCAGTTGCTGCCATAATATAGTCAGGAGATGAAGAAGGCACAGGTATAGTTGAGTACAGGTAAAGTCATAGAACATAAAGAAGTGGTTAATTTGAGAGGTACTACAAAAAGAAAGCAGTCAGCCTTCATAGTAAGTTAAGTGATAGTAAAAGAACAGTCAAAAATGACTGCAAAGAAAGCAACCCAAATATAAAATGGACAAAGATCCTAAATAGACATTTCTCACAAGAACACATAAAAACAAATGGCCAACAGGTGTATGAAAAAATGCTCAACATCACTAATCATCAGGGAAATGCAAATAAAAACCACAATCAGATATCATTTTATTCTTGGTAGAAGGGCTATTATCAAGAAGAAGAAAAAAAAAAACAACAGCCACCAAACAACAGATAAGTGTTTGTGAGTATGTGGAGAAAAGGAAACCCTTACACACTGTTGGTGGGAGTGCAAATTAGTATAGCCATTATGGACAACAGGAAAGAGGTTCATCAAAAAATTAAAAATAGAACTACCATATGATCTAGCAATCCCATCACTGGGAATATAGCTAAAGGAAATGATATCAGTATGTCAAAAGAGATACCTTCACTCCCATATTTATTGCAGTATTATTCACAATAGCTAAGATATGGAATCAACCTAAATGTCCCTCAATGACACTGGATAAATGAAATGATAAACTGTGGTATATACACAGAATGGAATATTCAGCCATAAAAAGAATGAAATCCTGTCATTTGTGACATGGATAAACCTGGGGGACATTATATTAAGGGAAATAAAACAGGCACAGAAAGACAAATACCACATAATCTCACTTATAGATGAGATCTAAAAAAGTTGCTTTCATAGAAGTAGAGACTAGAATGGTGGTTACCAGGGACTGAGGAGCTTGGGGGTCAGGTGGGAAGTCAGGCAGATATTGGTCAAAGGATACACAATTTCAGTTAGATTAGAAGAATAAATTCAAGAGATCTATTGTACAACATGGTGACTATAGATAATAATATATTAGATTCTTGAAAAATGCTAAGAGAGCAGATGTTAAGTGTTCTCACCACAAACATGATAACTATGTAAGGCAATACATATGTTAAGTAGCTAGATTTTGTCATTCCATTATATACATATACTTTATGGGCCCAGCACCCTTCCACTGTGCAACTCTGCTGCACTGTACATATAATTTAAAACATCATGTTGCACATAACAAACACATATAATTTTATCTGTCAATTTAAACAAATAGAAAAGAAAAAATGACTGCAAGTTTTTAACTTGGCGAGCTGGAGGCCCACAACAAAAATTGAGTAGTTTGAAAGTTAGAGGCAGGATCATAAGTGCTTGGAGAAAAGGACTGTTTAGAATGCAATAGCATAGCTAGGTGGGCTTAAACTTCACACAATTAGAAATTTCACCTTATCAAGAAAGCATTTATGAGCTGGAAGAAACCTTGAAGATAACCTAGTTTATATCCCTCATTTAAGGTTTATGAAACAAAAGTGGTATGGCATTGTCCCACAGCTGGTTGAGTGCAGAACTAGAGTGAGGACCTGCTAACACCCACGCCAGGGGTTTTCACTCCTTATCTGCCAAACAAACTTATACAAAATCCTATCTTCAAAGGTGCCTAAAAATCTCTATTTTTTGGACTGATGAGTGGAATATTTTATTTTAAGAGGATATATTTTTTTAAATCTAAGAGTATATAACACATATTTTACAATATACCCAATTCTAAAGCTGTAAATGACAGCATAGCTACATATCACATCACAGGTGATATTTTTAAAAATAGGGGAAGCATTGTATTATACAGACATTAGGTAATTTTCAGTGTTTTTAACTAAATGCTAAGATCATCTATTTTTATAGATGTCCCCTTACTTTTTATTTTACTTATTTATTTATTTTTTGGTTACTTTTTCCTTTGGGGGAACTAAATTTGTCTACCTTACTTAGAGATAGAGGTGTTCTCTTACAATTTCTTTTAATGAGAATACTAATAGATGTTTCCTAAATTTTTTTTGTCACTTTAGCCACAAAGTCTTGTCATTTTGGGGGGCACTAAACAGAAAATTTGGTTCCCAAAAAGGTTTTGTTAATTAGGCGTGTTGAAAATATTAAACCAGTGGTCAATCTGATCACAGTTAGCATCAGGTTAAAACACATTTTATTTTTGAAACCAAGTTTTCTTTTTCATCTTAGACTGTTCTCCACCAAGGCCATGTCACTATCAACTAATATTTTCAAAATTAGAACATTTAAACATCATCCAGCAGCAGAAACAGTCCAAGAATCCATGAAATAGCATTTAAACTCTTAAGTGACTCTCCTTTTTTGTCTCTACAGACTAAAAACCAGCTCAACATATTTTAATTCATTCAAAAAATGTTTATTAAGTTTATAATATGAACCAGGTATTGCTATATGTACAGAAGATACATTGATGAATAAAACAAAGGAAAACACAACAGAAATATTCTTTGCTTTCAATGTAGGAGATGAGATCAAAGAGGAATTAGGCATCTGATAGAACTTGTAGGCTGTGGTAAGAATTTGGAATTTTGTTGTAAGGAAGATATGAAATCATTGTAAGTTTCAAACCATGTGATATTATATGTCTTTTATATCTTTCATGTTTAAACTGTTTGGATTCTAGTTATAAAATGAAGATAGTGTTTGCCAGATTTATTAATAGCTTGAATGCAGGCTCTGAGACAAAGAAAGATGTCAAGGATAATACTAAGGTCTCAGCATAAGCACCAGCAAGAATAGAATTACCATTTGCTGAGGTTAGTAAGACTAGGGAAATAGCTGGTTTAGGGAAGAAAAATCAGTAGTGGGTACATTTTTGTACCTACTAAAATTAAGATGTTTTTTAGGTATACAAGTTTAGATATTGGCTAGGCATTTGCTCAACAAGCCTAGATTTCAGGAGAAAGATAAAGTCATAAAATGTAAGTTTGAAGTTTTCAGTATGAGACAATATTTAAAGTAATGTGATTGGGGGATATACTCACTAAGCAGTGAATATAGAAAGGTTTTAGGAGTATTTAATATTCTAGAAAATGAAGAGGAACCAGCAAAGTAGATGAATAAAAATGCTAAGAAGTGGGCGGAGAACCAAGTAAGGGTGGGTTTCTAAATTTCAATGCGCAGGGCATTGTCTATTGATATTCAACACCATCTCCACCCTCCTAATCTTTCTTCTACATTACAGAACTGCAAACTTGGAAACAGCATTTCGTAGAATTCCTTGCCAGCAGAATTCTGGTTTGGTTTACAGCTCTGAGAAACATCCACTCATTCATCAAAGGTGAAATAGAAAGAATAGAATAGAAAGTGGCCACTGCTCTTGGAGCCATTAGATTCCAAGAGCAGTGGCCACTTAGGTGTACAAGTATGAGCTTTGCAGTGATTTCAGTGTTAATTCCTGTGAATGACTTTCCTTGTTTCTGAGATCAGCAGGAAATTGAGAGGAAGCTGAGTTAATATTTGGAGTTTTCAGGAAATTCTGTATCTTTCTGATTTCTTTGACACCATCTGTAGTTCTCTCTTCCTCTTGCTCCCCAGCCCTTCCGGTGGTTTCATGAACTTAAAGTTCTCTCAATTAAATCCCTTCCAGCTGAAAAACAGACAGTGGTTTCTGTTTTCCTGATTAAACCCTTTATGGCAGAATGATCAACTCTGTCAATTGCTGTTACTAAATCAGTAAGATGGAGACTGAGGATACACCATCAAACTTAACAATGTTGATGCCATTGATTATCTTGTTGTGACTATTTTCATTGTAGTAATATGAGAAAAAAACATTCTTGGAATGAATTCAATAGAAGTGGGAGGAAAAAACCTATTTTTATGAGTTTTGCTGTAAAGGGAAGAATATAATTGGTAATTGAAAGATAACGTAGAGTTAAGAGAGCATTTGTGGTAGTGGTTATTGTTATTTTAAAGATAAGAGATGTTAAAATATGTACACAATCCAATGAATATGATCCAATAGAGAGCAGAAACTTGCTGAAGCAAGGAGAAGGACAATTGCAGGAATAAAAATCTTTTGAAGGGAGGGAGGAAATGAGATTGTGTACACAATGAAGGTGAGGCCCATAGACAGGAGCAAGAACAGCACATTCAATTCACAGGAAGACTGACACAGTACGTGAGTACCAACATAAGTATTACAATTTGGTAGATTTGGTGATGGGAGCATGTTGCAACTCTATTCCTACTGCTTCTGTTTCTTAATGAAATGCAAAGTAATTTCACCAGTTAAGTGTGAGGAGGAAAAAAAGGTATTTGAGGTTTAAGGAAGGAGGAGGAAGTATTTAAAATAGTAATCTTAGAAAATAGTACAGTGAATGGACATGAGAAATGTGTCTGGATTGAAGAGTGATACTAAGGCTCTGTTGAGGACAGGATTCACAAATTAAAGAGACACATGTTGACATTTGTATGTTTTTCTCCCAAAATTTCAGGTGCTTTGGTACAGGGGAATGATAGAGAAATGGACTTAATTGGGGATGATAATTTTACCAGCTGAGTTTAATGAAGGAAAAAATAGGTAAGGGATAAATGTGTTAGAAAATCTGATGATAGTTATGGATTGTGAAACATGAGTTATGTAACAAAGGAAGTGAGGGTATAATGGGTGTAAGGGACAGTAAAAGATGGTAAGGTCAATCCTGGAAATTTATGATATGGCAAAAGAATTACTGGAGTTGGGGTAATAGTGGGAAACATAGGGACCGTTTGTTAGAGATGTAGTTCTATAAATTGAGGCTGTTATTGAAAATAGCAAGCTCATTGATTTGGGAGTGGGTGCCTATGGTGAGGAGTACTACACAATTATTGAGGACAAGTATGTTATGAATTGATAAGGTGGGATATTAGAAGGATCACTTTTGTGAATGTAGAAATCACCAAGGATCCCTGATGATGGTGGTTATGTGATGAGCAAAAGAATGATCTGGCACTAAGATGTTCAATAAATAGTAATCAGTGTCCATGAGGAAGGCAGATGATTGCCGTATGGAAATATAGTGTGGTATTAGTGTGATAATTGTGCTTCAATGTAACTGGGATTATAGTGAAGCTAAAGCAGATAGTGCCTGGAAAAAAACTATGAAGATCAAGGATATCAACCCTACCTCTAGTCAGAAAAAAAAATATCTTCCATTTGAGAGAGTTGCAGAAGCAGCAGACTTCTCAAAAGAGAGCCTAGTTGAGAAGCACACTTGAAGTTAGTGTAGGATTGCAATGGATGGGAGATTGGATCCGACTAGGACATGTGCAAAAGAGCTCAGATAACAAGGGATGATGTGAAAGTACGGGGATACATCAGTGTGGTAAAGAGCGATAGAAGATCCATACCTCAGATAAAGGCTGATGGTCTCCAAGACAGGTTGTAATCATGATGGTGAGGCAGAGAGGCTATGAGTGTTGGGGGAAGGAAAGGGGTGGACATGGACTCCTGACATAAAACCTAGAGCTCTATGAGTTCCTTCTTAAATCACAGTAATGAGGTTGTTAGAGCCAGCAGAGAAGAAATGTCACCAAGAAACATACGAAGCTCTTTGGCTATTCTGCTGATGGAGGTATTTAGGCCAGAGAAGTTATGTCTCCTGGCTCTGCGAAACATTGTATTAATTTTTTTCTCATCTTCAAGATATTAATAATATCTCTCTCTATGCTATAGGATAGAATTGTGCTAGAATTATGCAATGCAAAGGGTGATAATTGGATTAATATCCAACTGTTGGAAATTTCTGTCAGTTTACTTTTGACAAAACTCATGGAATGGAAACCTATAACAGTAAAAGAAATGTTACAATTGCTAGAATAAAGAATGCAATGGAAGTATTCATTGTTTCTGCAATTTAAAATTTCATGTTTTCTATGGCATGTAATTCTTTTTAAGTCAAAACATAAAGATAAGGTCAATAGTTTGATTTAGAGTGTTGTATCACCTCTGTATATATCCATCCCAGCCACACAGCTATATTCCAGTTCCAAAAATACATACACATTTGGTTTTTCTTGTTGCAAATAATTGAGTATTTTTTATGCCAAGAACTGTGCTAAATTTTAGAGACAAAAAGATAAAAACACAGGGCTTCTGACTTCAATGAGTTCACAATTTAGTAAACAGTCATATAGGCAAATCGTAAATTATAATTCTGTATGATACTTGCTATGATAGTTATAAGAAGGAAGAAATATGGAGGCTTTTCTTTAGGGGGAAGGCTTGAGAAATACACAAAGCTTCTGCCCTGAATATTTGTTGGAATTTCTATAGTCTGACTAGAAAATATAAAGCCTCAAGTTTCCCTTTACATCTCTTCCTTATAGAGGATAGCATAGAATGAATATTTTGCAAGTCTCTGCTTCCTGTTCCTTGTACTGTCTCAGCTGTTCAGCCAAAAAGTCTTGAACAAGTCTTACTAGCCCCAAAATGCAACTTTGCAAGCCTCACCACTATATCATCTCTCAAAGAAGGGCAAGAAGAAAATATGATTTCTTAACTTTTTTCTCCTTCTCCCAAAATACTACCCGAGCTCCACTCCATTAATCCCTTCACCTATTCTAAACCATCTGGGTTGAAGGATTTTGTTTTGTTTTCATTAGCTTGTTTTTCTATTCTAGATATTTTCATTGTGGTGACCTTGATGTTTTCCCTGTGTAAGAAGTTGTCTAAGCCCTGATTTTCTAGAAAACAGCACTTGAAACAAAGCTCATATTAATGCTTTATTGGGAGAAAGAATCCCTGGACAAGAGTGAGGAAAAAGGCACGTGACACAGAAAGGAGCACAAGCAAACACTACATATTGCATTAATGAGCTGCTATAGTTTTATAAGAAAACTCATGTTAGTAACAAGGAGAAGCCCTATAGTGTCGCTGCTTCTTGGGAGCATCTGTCCAGCATCTGTCCAAGGAGAGAAAGAGGAAGCATTTTTAATTAACAGATCCTTTCTGTGTTCTGTTTCTCATTGGTTAAGGGTCAGCCCACAGAGTCTTAATTTCTTTCTCTGCACTTCTGGGAATTCTACTTAAACCCTCCAGGTAACTGCTGGAAATTTATAGTCTTAGTAGAGCCAGTAAAACTGGAATTGGGCACCTGAGATGCTAAATGGCTCTCACTACACCTAACACATACAGCTGAACTAAGGCTCTGCTCTTGCCTCAGGGACAAACCAAATCTGATAAGGCAACAGCAATGGCCAGGGCATTGAGACTATGAGAGAATGATGAATAAGACCACTCCATTTGAGAAACAGGACAAATGACTAAGAGCTGAGGAACAAATAATATTGATTGTATCTGAAGAGGTACGTGAATAGGATCTGGCAGAGTTTATTTCTTGTACTACCCAGATCTGCTTTTGTATAAGCACGCAATGCCTTCACTTCTACCCTGAGAGGAGAGATGCAAGTCCAGTTCTTCAAAGCATGGCTAGTTTCATTACTCTAAAAATAATTGAAGAGGATAAACAAAAAAAATTATATTTCCTGATGTTGCTGCTGGCTCGGGAATAATTGACGTTTATCATCTCCTTCTTCTATTGCTAACTTGAGATTTTTCTTGACCAAGATTTTGAATGATCTTGGTTGCTTACCTGGTGGGGTCACCCAGCCCTCATCCCCAGGGGGTCTAAGCCCTTAGTTGCCTTACCATTTAGGGGGTGATGGATGCTGCAATTGTCCATTCACAGTTATCACTGGGCACTGAAACACCAAGAGACACCCTAGAAAATCCCTGGTTCCAGGTTTACTCTTCATTGTCTTAATTGTATCATATCAACCCCAGCTCATTATAACAATTATTTATTAACCTAGTGAGAACAGTACCTTCTTTCTTTTCCTATTGGTCCACTGGTGATAGCCAGATGGCAATAACAGCTTCCACTTAAGTAAAAAAATGTTGCTGTATCTGGTGGCAGAAATGTTCTAACCCATTTTGGGAACCAGGATGTCTAACTTGGCAGAGACTAATTTTTCAGAGTTAGAAAACAAAACTTCTGCAGGAAGGTAACAGAGAATGATGGTGAGAAGGCCAGTTCTTCAAATTCTAGCTACTGGGAACATGGTACCATGTATCAGCCATTGGTTCAGTGAATATACTTCACCCTGCAGGACAGCTTCCCAGCCCACAATTTGTTGTCCCTGAGCTGACAGATTAACTGAGCCTTCAAAATGCCATTCCTCCAATGGCTGCTTCTGAGTGGTGCAAAACTAGTGAACCCCATATTTGTAACTCCATTTTCAAACCCCTTTACACTAAAATAAGTTCCTTTGTCTGAGGCGATACTTCATGGGGCACTATGTTGATAGCTCAGGCATTCTGTAAGTCCTTGGGTGACTTCCAGCAGGAAAAATGAATCCAGATCAGTGTATATATTTATTTTTGGTTAGGAAGAATTTCTATCCCCTCCAAGGTCCAATGCAATCAACCTTTCACTTGGAAGTTGTCTTGTATCACTGAGGATGGTGATATTTTGAGGGCTCAGAGTTCGACCCAAAAAAATGAAAGCTTGTACATTTAGTAGTGATGGTAGCTTTATTAGCCTTGGTGAGATGAAACCTATGACATTGAGCCTATGTGTAGTCCATAATAATGGTTCTCTGTTCATGGACCTATAGCACAAGCACTGTTGTGACTAAGGGGAGTCTGGCTCACAACCATAGATATTTCATGCTGACCCCTGATTATTGACAGCCTTATCTACAGTGGATGCTTTCTGGTAGACAAAAAAATGATCTACACACTGTCATCTTCACTCACAGGTGCATACACTTAACACCGCTTTAGACCTTCTTGTCCCCTGTTTTCATTCCAGAGGCTTAACCAACCTGTTAAACTGTTCAGTCCACTGTCCTGGGGTCAATGTATATCCACACATCACCTTTCCCTCCACACTAAGTGGACCATCGAATGTGTTGAGTGCAGATCTGCCCATGTAGAGAATTATTTCCCCTTCCTCTTGTCCTTCAGAGCCACTTCTGAGTGGGATGTAATGAGACAGCCAACTTAAATATGTGTAAAGTCTGAGTACTTACCTTCTTCCTCAGTTAGATGTAAGAAACCCATAGGACATTATCCTACGAGGCCATAGGTATGAGTTGAGAAAGAGGTGTCAGTACAACAGGAAAAAATGACATGTAACATACTTATTCATGGAATTTACTTATGCCTCTTGGACTGGCCTCAGTCAGTCCTAAATGTACCACCTTCATCCTACAATGGAGTTAATTATATAATAACTCCCAGTTTATAATCATGAGTTCAAGTTGCATACTTTGTTAGTGTCCCATGATCTGGAGTTCAGTCTCTAATAGGGGCCATTAACACGGAGAGAGCTGTTATTTCAATGAATGGTGGTTCTCTGCTATAGATGTCTTGCTTCAGTGCCCGAAAGGTCTGTATTACCTCTTTCTCAGTTGTAGGAGATGTGAGATGCAACAAGTTGCCCTTTCCCTCACAGGGGATGTCCCAACATGCTCCAGACCACTGGATCCCTAAAAACTCCTCTGAAGTCCCCCCAGATCATTATAGGATTTCTCTCCTACCTTCTAGAA
>JAQIFY010005055.1:0-11327 GCA_028533085.1 Varecia variegata | reverse complement strand
GGGGATGGGTGTATACCTACAAGAAGAGTGCGATGTATACTGTCTGGGGAATGGACACACTTGAGGCTCAGACTCGGGGGAATGGGAGGGACATGGGCAATATATCTAACCAGAACTTTTGTACCCCCATAATAAGCTGAAATAAAATAAATAAATAAATAAATAAATAAAATTTCATATAAAAAAGAAAAAGAAAAGCAAGAAAGCAAAGTGGGAGCACGGAGAATGTAGGAAGGTGGGGGAGTTAGGAGCTGGGTAATGCAGGACCCTGTGTGCCATGCTGAAGTACTTTTAAGCCAAAGATTGATGTGACTGTGATGTTACTAAATTGCATTTTAAAAGAATCATTCAACAGTCTGTGGAGAGAACAGGCAGAATGAGACTATTGAAATAGCCCTGATGTTGGTGGCCTCAACCACAAGGGGGAGCGCTGAAGACTGCCAGCAGTAGTTGATTCTGATTATGTTTTTAAGAACAGGAAAACGGGATTTGCTGCTAGATCAATAGGGTTATGCTGAAATGTTTGTAAATAGTAAGAGTTTAGGATACTCTCACATTGTGAGAGTTTGGGATACTCACATGTTATGCTTTCATAAATGCGAGTGACATTTAATCTTCAATGTGAAGATACAAGTTGATGCTTATTATTTATGTTTAATGTGATGTTACGTATTAGGTCAGTTATCTGTGACAAGAGTGCTTAGTCCAAGTTTCAGAAATTCTCCAAAGAGTTCAAATAGTAAAATGCAAAAAATGCACTTTAAAGGAGAAAAAAGAAAAGGAAATACATGATGTGTATCTTTCGACCTCTCAACATACTACAATCACTTTTATTGAAATCAATGTATAAAAAGAAATATATTTAAAAAAATAAGTCTTAGGAAAAATTGGATTTCTATTTGCATTATTGTCTGAATGATAAATAGGTAAATCATTTTCAAGGAGAATGGGTCCTTATGATTTGGAATGAGCAACCACCTTAGAAAAATCTTCTGAAGTATAGATTTTTACAGTGAATATCTATGCCTAGAAAACTGAAGAAATTGGCTCTTTTACCCTTAGATCACAGACAAACCATTCCAATAGACTGGACTGATTTATCACTTTCCAAGAAATGTCTGGCAGGTACATAAAAGTGAATAGGTACTGAGATTCCTCTTCTTTTGTTAGAAGACTGAAATAAATGTGGTCTGCTTGGAAAATGTCTACATTGGTAACCCTACACCCAATCAAGAAGGATATGGTCAGAAAAATTAGCCAATAATGCAATGCTAATGCTCACTCGCAGTATTACTTTCTGCATGACCCATCTGGAAGTAGTATATTTTAGTGAAGACCTGTTCATTTACCTAGGCAACACATATTCTTTCGATTGTGTTTATCTGAGGTGGTAGACATACTGAGCTAAGACAAGATTTCTGCACAGGAGGAATAAATAATTTATTATTAATACAATACCACATAAGAAATTTCACAGCAATGGTGGTCTTTAGGGGCGTTCACATATTTCCCACAGAACAATATTCATCATTTAGTCACCTTGTAGTAGCTTGCATTTTCCCATTCCCTTTGAAGTTAGCAGAAGCCATTTCAGTTGCTTCATTCAAAAAAAAAAAATGTGAATGAAAGTGATTTTGGTCACTTTTGAATAGAGGCTCTAAGTGCCAGGCCATGATCTCTCATTCTCCTTTCTTTGTGCCATAGTATTAATAATTGTGAAAGGTGAAAGTGCAGGTACTACTGTAGCCTCATCACCTGGGCCTCTAAGTGGCTAAGCATGAGCAGAGGCCCCTCACCAACCTCCACTGCCTATGCTATGTGGTGTGAGCAAAAAGGTAATATTAATAGCAATTGTTTTAAGGCCGACACAGAAGTAGAAATGGTGCTATGAGAAATAAGAACACAGTCATTAACAAGACTAAAGACATTAAGAAAAGGTCCCGGGGTTTGAGAGCTCTGAGCTGAGCCTTAACAAGTGAATAGGAGTAAGGTAAATGCAAAGTTTTTATGGTACAAAAAAGGCCATACAGAAAAGAGGGAGAATGATGTGTTTGGAAAACAGTACTGCATCACTCATTGTGATTGGAGGGCAGGCATCAACGGATGGTCAATAAGTACTATTGGAAAAATAGGTAAAGATCAATTCATGGTGGATCTTTTTTGGGCAGGCTTAATTTTAGTTGCTTTTTTTGTAGAGAAGATATACATTTTTATTAAATGTTTAAAGAACGCAAAAGATCTCAGGTATTCTATAATAAACACTATGTTCCTGACACCCAGCTTAAAAATGAAATTAAAAATATACACTTAAAGCCCCCTTTATATACAAAATTGTTTATTCACCTCCTTCTTTCTCATTACCACAGGGAATCATTATCTCAAATTTTTTCTATATGAACTATGTAATCCTAAACAATATAGAATTATTTTATCTATTTGTAGATGATATATAGTGATATCATACTGCATATATTATTTTTGCTATTATTCTATTTAAAAAAAATAGTCTGCATTCTTATATAAACACAAGACATTCATTAATTTAAAATGCTGTTTAAAAAGGTGATATATACCTACCATGCAATACTATTCAGTCTTTAAAAAAAAGAAAGCCCTGTCATTTGCAACAACAAGGATCAACCTAGAGGACATTATGGTAAATGAAAAACACCACAAGATCTCACTTATTTGTGAAATCCCAAAAAGTCAAATCATTGAAGGAGAGTGTACAATGGTAGGTACTGGAAGCTAGAGAGGTGAGGGGATATTGGGGTAATGTTGTTCAAAGGATACAAAATTTCTGTTAGCCAGAAGGAATAAGTTCAAGAAATATATTGTACAACATAGCAACCATAGTTAATAACAATGTATTGCATATTTTAAAATTGATAAGAGTAAATTTTAAGTGTCCTCATGACAAATAAATATGTAAGATAATTCATATGATTAGCTTGGCAATGTATGCATATTTCAAAACATCACATTAGACACCACAAATATATATTTTATGTTTTATTAAAATAAAAATAAAATGCTGTATAGTACTTATTTATTTGTTATGTGGACAAATCACAGTGTCTCTAATCCTTACGCTGTAAAATGACATTAAGGTCATTTAGCATTTTTCACTATTACAAACAATGGAACATTGAACATTTTGTGACTGTCTCCTTCTACACATATGCAAGAACTTATCTAGGATGTATAGCTGAGTGTGAAATTGCTAGGTCTAAGGATATGCAAGTCTCCAAATTAACTAGAAACTGCTAAATGAAAAGATGCGTTTAGACTTATCCCAGAAGCCAAAGGAAACTCATGAAGGACATATAAGCAAGGTATTAGCATGATTGGATTTTCGTTTTAGAAATCTCTAGCAGCAATATGCAGAATTAATTAGAAAGGAAACATTTATGGAGACATGAACTAAGGTAGGGCTCAAAGGAGAAGGAAAAAAAAATGGAAAATCACCAAGCATTAGGTAGCTAAATGGGGAAGAGAGAAATGGTAAATTTAGTTTATATGTTCATTAACAGACCTGGACTCTTCTCTGCTCCTATCTCTGAGTTTCTTCATGTACTTGTATAAATTTATTATCATTTCTCTTTCTGCACATATTTTTTGAGTTGAAAGCAGAGAGCTATGTTGGATTGCTAACCAACTATGTGTAAGTTTTTTTACGGCATTTGTAAAAGCATATTTTAATGTTTAGGTTACTTTTTAAAGAATCGGGTGATTAAATTTAAATCTCTTTATGATGTGCAACCTCATCTTGCTTCTGTTTCTTTTTCTGTAAAATAGAGATGATAATGATCTCTCCCTCAATAGGTTGTTATTAACAGTAACTGAGATATTACATATAGAACATCTAGAGAAGATGTAACACTTAGACGTGTCTGATAAGGGTTGGCTATTATTAACATTTAAATTTCTAAAACAAATCTGAAAGTAGGCAATAGCGTCCCCTACTAAAGATATCGACATATAGAAATTTTGGTGGCTTTAGCCAGATGTTCAGCTAGAAATTAGTAGATTTAGGATTTGAAAACTATACCGTTCCCAGTATACCACATTGCCCATAGCTGTTTCCCTACTTTTTCAGGTTCTCCCTCCCTTCTATTTTTTGGTAGAATTCAAGTAGACTGAGTATACAGGACATTGTTTTTTTAATTCAATGAATCATACTACTTCTCTTCACTCCACCGTTACTCTATAGTCCAAGTAACCATTTCTTATTCTTCAAAATATAGTTTATATTTTTCCACTTTTGAAGAAGACAATTTAGATTTTATAGATTTTTTTCTGTATTAATGATTATGAAGTTTTAGGAGAGAGTCTAGTAATGCATGCTTCTCAAATTTTACCCCTTGCCTCCTGCCAGATAAATAGAAAACAAGTTATTGTTTACCAGTTTGTAGGTGGGAAAGTTCCAGAACATAGAATTTGCAAACTAATATGAATCTACTTTTGTAAAAGTCCTTTTGAATATGGAAATATAGAATGGGCTTAGTTACCAAAAGGTTTATAGATAAAGACATATATGTTTTTGATTACTCTAGCAAGATAATAGAGTTAATTGTGCCAGTGATTCAGATGAATGTGTAGAAATAAGGATTAATTGAACACTTTCTTCAATGAGCAAAAAAACCAAGATTTATCCCCATATATTCATGATTTTGTTCTAGCTAATATTATTTTAGGGGATCTTTTAAATTTTGCTTGCAGCTCTTTACTTAAAAAATTTAACAATTAGTTGTAAAGCACATGGTGGGTCATTTCACTGGTGCAGCGTTCAAGTGGAAGTGTGTCTTAATGTTCCCCTATTTGGTGGCAATGCTGGACAGTGTCTGGAGCATTTTTGGTTGTCACAACTATCAGTGAGTGCTACTGATAGCTACTCCGTAGAGGCCAAGAATGCAGCTACACACCCTAGAATGCACAGAACACTCCTCACAGAAAAGAATCATCCATGTTAATAATGTTAAGGCTGAGAAAATCTGTCCTGTATTTATGGCAAGTTGAAGCTCCACATCACCCTCACCTTTGATCACAAAAGGTGTTTATGATGGAATTATCTTGAATCTTTGGCCTCTCGCTATCAGCCTGATTCCCATGCAGACAGCATTAAAAGGAAAATTTTTGGATGCCAGGTGTTAAAATACTATTTAAAATAATATTAACAGTAAACAGGGCATTGCTACTCAGTTACAATTAAAACATTGATAAATACTCATTGCTCATAATGTTCTTTGGGCATTAAAGCATAATATGATGAATGGCCACATAGTTAATTATTTTACTACAGCTTCAACATTGAAAATATAATTTTGGAAGCAATTAATCCAAAGTAGATTAGTATTTGGTAAGACTGTGATAAATAAAATGTCAGCATCCTTGGCATAGATCTCTAACTGCTCACGGCACAGGTAGGCTCTCCTACACATAATTATCCTGAATTCTTCATATTTCTCATTTCTGTCATTGTCACTAACATTATAAAAAACAATGAGCATTTTTCGGACAAAAAAAATCTAACTTATTTTTCCTAACCCACCTAACTGAAATTGATTTCTTTTGTATTTCCAAAGTGATGTTTTCATGACTCCTTATGAAAGAGCCTAATACTTAGATCATAATATGTGTATCTACAACATATACATCTCTGGAATACATCTCATTTATGCCCTATCATTTTTCACTGTATTGTTGCATTTCATCTGTCTTTCCTCCAACACATTCTCCTTGCTACCAGTTATCATAAATACAAACACAGAGCTCTCAGCATGTTAGTCACGTATTTTAAAACTGCTAATTTCACCTTCTTACAAATAGGATAAAATGCTTAGTAGGGCACACAAAACTATTTTCTTTCTGGCAGCAGCCTAACTATCCAATTTTATCTGTAATTAGTATCCTTCCCTTTCTTCTACGTTTTGGGTAGACTCAAGAGTTGCCATTCTTGGACAAACCAGGCTATTATTTTTTCATATGCATGCTATTTCCTCTTATTTGAATGCTTTTGTGCATTCTCTCTCTAATTAATTCATTTTTCAGATCCAGATCAAATACCACCTTCCTTCTGAATCCTGCCTCTATTTCCACCCTATGGCCGTATCCTCTTCCACTCTGTTTCACAAAGCCATTTTGTTGCTTGTAATCATTCTTTTTTGTTTTTCTATTTCTGTGTTTTAAGTTTTTTTATGTTTTGAAATAACTTAATAAATACTTCTAAACTGTTTATTTCATCTCTGTCCATTATTAACTTTCATCAAAGCATCTACCGTTTCGGGAAAAACTGATTGGCACTCTATTTGTCTTTATGATTGGTATGGTCATCAAAAGATGAAGGAAGAAGACCCATGGATTCGGATAACACAAGTCAGATTATACTCTCACTGGCCCCTGGATAAGTGGGTACTATAGGAGAGAAATCATGCCCAATTTAAAAAACAATAATTTTAATTTGTGGAGAAGACTTTCACATTATTCTTTTCTTCTCAGTATATGTTGTGCAGTAATGTTGATGAATTAACATATTGTATTTGATGAATCTGCAGCTAACTGTAAAGGGTATTAATAAATGATTTTGAATGCAAGGTGGCTATTCTTATTCCATAAGTGTTTTAGAAAGCATTACCATTAAGTGAATGTTGATAGAAAGGGCATATGCATTTTAGCCATTTAATATATTTGTAATACCAACTAGAAGTGGCATAAAATAAGCTATCAATATCGAATAAATGTTTTAGCAACATGCATTATAAATTTTAAGTGACTAGCATAAAATATGCATAAAACATGGTGCTTATTAGTAGTCTTACACTGTTTCCTTTCTAAGAAGCCATTAATATTGTAATGACCTTAGGTATACAGTAATAAGCTTCAGAGAGAACCATCCATTAAGCCATTCTAAATTTAACTAAGATGGAGTAAATTCTGTAATTATAGATGCTCCTGTACACACAAACATGGACTGAAGAAAATCTTTAGGTGAAAAAATCTTCTGTGAAATAGATGGGAACCCTAAAGTGATTTAAGAAAATCCCCTAGTCCTTTATGCTCTATCTCCTGCCTTATCACTCTATCATTTCCTCAATATCTACAGTTAATAAACTTTTCAGCTTTTTTTCTACCTTTCACTATTTTAGTCTAAACAAAATGATTTTTTACTACTCATGTCACAGAGGAAGTTCTCTGGGAATTAATCAGACAATTTAGAATTCCATATTCCCCAAATTTCACCAGGGGTGTGATCTCAACAAATTACAAAACTTCATTAAATCTCAGTTCCACCAGCTATAAGATAGGGATACAACAGTAACTGCACCATGAAATTGCTGTATTAGATGGAATGTGTCTAAAATTCCCTTGTTATAGTCATTGTTCAATAAATAAATGATTGTTATTTTCTCTTCCTTTTTACTTTTTATAGTTGAAATCAGGCCTCTGACAAGGTAATATTTCCAAACTGAGCACAATTTTATGGTTGATATTTCTCTATGATATAACAAGTTGGGATTAATTTGTAATTCTAGAATTTTATTTATTTATATGCAAGATACAGATTGTTTAAGCTATATGGCTTAATAGCCACTCTCTAGAGCTGCGCTGTCCGATACATTAGCTGCTAGTCACATGTGGTAATTGAGCATACAAATGTGGCTAGTCTAAATTGAGATGTGCTGTGAGTGTGTATTTAAAACACACCCGATCTTAAAGACTTATGGAAAAAATACAAAATATCTCATTATTACATTGATTACATGATGAATTGATAATCTTTTGTATATGTTGATTTAAATAAAATATCATGAAAATCAGTTGGCTTTATATTGTGTAGGAATGTGACCTACACAAACGAGGAAGGAGCTAAAAAGGTAACAGTCTGGAAGGATGGTGGCAGGACCAAAGAAACAGCCAATAACCAATCAGCCTAAAATGCTATAGCAGGAATATCACAGAAGCCAAGTATGGATAGCCAATGAAGATGAATGAAAAGAGAGCTTAGGGAAAGGTCATGGAGTCTTTGGGAAACCATGCTTCTCTGTAGCCTTTGCATGTATGGGTCTACAGCCCAACACCTTATGGTGAAACTGAGGCCACTGTTGATCAACAGGTTAGCAATTACGAAGATGAGCTGGATACAAAGCAGAGGACAATTAGGATATGTGTGGCTTGCCAGGCTACTTGCATCTGTCTGTCACCATGTCTAACTACAATGACCCTCTGAAATTAATTAGATGTCCTTGACATTGCCTTCTAAAATTGCTCTTTTACTCAACTCTAATGTGGACCCACACAAGGAAGAGAATTCTAGTAAGCAAAGTGCTTAGTCTTAGTGATGTTAACCTAACACAGCCCAGCACATCATCAACTGATTGTATTTAATTCAGGGTTGTAAAATTGTGATCTTCTAATTCTATAATTCTACATTATAATTCTGTATTTCCTTGTGCATTTATTACCTAGATTTTTTTTAAATAGAACTTCTCCCTTTCACTAGACCTATTTGGTAACCCAGAAATATATATATCAGAGAAGCAGAATAAATGTTAATTCCCATTAATTATGAATTTTCAGTGTAATGAATGGTTGTCCTAGAAACTTTCAGTGGTGTCTGACAAATTATGCTTTATTCCTCTCCCTCGTTTTTATCTCCTCCACCTTCTCCTTTTTTCTCCTTTTCAAGGGAGGAATTCTCTTATAAGGAGCTCCTGGATTTTCTTTTATTTCCTTTTTAAATTGATTACAATTTTCATTATAATGCCCAGATCGTCTCATAGTTGTCCAGTGTTTCCTCTTTGTCATTTTGTACTTACTTTGCAACTTGTACTTGCTGCTATTTGCTCTCAAATCTATCCCCCCAGATTACTACTCTGCATGCAGTTTTCTTCAATAGGAATGGTAGTTTGTTGGTTCATAATGCTATTCCTTTCTTACTTCCTTTTCTTTTACGCTGTTATTACACAGTGATTGGTATTATACAGAACATGTTGCTGGTGGATGTTTTGGCCAAATCTATGTATGAGATTTCAGGGAAATTATTTTCATTTAATTTTGTTTAAAATATCATTCATATTTTTCTTTCAATAGTTTATTTCTTCTGTCTGTGTTATGAGGAAATTTTATAAAAATCCATAGTGCCACCATCTTTCTGTATGAATTTCCCCTACAATTTTTGGAAATCTTTAACCCATTAGGAATTTCTTTATTGAATTTACTATAAAATTTATGCCGTTGAAGCTTTTGTTGAAGAAGATCAGCCTTAATTCTTCACTTCTTGGTCCTTTAGAGGATAATTTTAATTTCTGTTACAGAAGACACATCTTTGAAAACCCACTTTAGGGAATTACTATATCCCTACTGAATCTTTTCCTTTGTTCAGTTTAGACATTCCCTCGCTTCCTTTAAACCTTCTTTATATACTCAGTAAAAGGACATGGGCTAATCTACATGTCTATATTTGGAGCTCTGCAATAACAAGGCTGACATGGAAAATTTATTTTTTATCAAAACCTAGAATTCCCACTAGGAAAAAAAAATGATGATAGGTGGGCTGATGGTCTTCCCTGGAAACATTCCAATAAACAAACTTGGAATAAAGGGAGAGGACACAGATGATATACTAAAATCTAGGGCTTAAGGGAGTCTCCTGAGAAGAAACCTATTTTTATTTAGGAGAAAGAGTGTTTCACATTCATTCATTTGGCAAATGAATGCCTGGGTAATGAGCCAGGCACTCTTCTAAGTATTATAGGCATTAATCTGGGAACCAGCTAAACAGATGTTTGATCCAAACTTGGTAAAGTTTTCCTAATTTCTTGAGAACTTATTCTATGTTTCTTAAAGGAGGATAACATAAATATGAAGAGGGTAATAATATCTTGGAAGACTGAAAATATGTAATCAGTGATGAGAAATTCCTCTACTATCAAGATTCTTGATTAGCCAAGAAACTGACAGTAAACTTGTCAGGAGCTAGCCAAGACAGGTAAAGAGAAACTGACAACAAGGGATACAGCAGAAATGTTAGAAATAGAAAAATCAATTACCATCAACATAGTGATATTGGAAAAGGAAGTGTTTAGTGGTTACTACAGGGATGGCAGAATATTAGGTCTGTGATCCAGCAAACTGCCATGACTGCTAAGGAAATTCATGATTCTTAGGACCTCGATCACTTTAAAGATTTGCAGAATGCATATGATATTATACATATAGTTCTGTGACCTGTGACCATTTATATTTCCAAGCAGGCATGTTGAATTTCCTCTCCATTGGTTTTACATTTGTCCCTATCCTCTTAAGATGAGCATTAACTTATGTGTAAGCTGAATTCAATACTACAGGTGTGATCTGTTGAGTATAGAGTTAAGTGAGTATAGAGTTAAGTTGTCAACAGTGTTGCCAACAGGCATACTGATGAGCTGGTGAGTTTGGGTGTTAAATTTTGTTTTGTTATTTGCTCCTTCTTTGAGTCACTTTGTTTCCCATATACCATGACACCATTATTCCTCCAGTTATTAAAAATAAAGGACAAGTGTTCTACATAAATTTTTAGATCTTGTCTGTAGAACTCTATGACTTTGATTTTGAATAATGCATGGCAATCCTTTTGGGAACTGATAATATTAAATATTTATATTTAAAAAGTGACCATTACTACTCCTTAAATTTTTAGCAATAATCTTTGGTATTGTATTTATTCCATCAAGCTTTACTGGGTTTAAATCCCAGTAAAAACTCTTGTTGCTATGTAAGGTTTGATGATGCTATTCATTTAAGCCTGAATAAAGAACAATAATTGATTAAAAATTATTCAATGAGATTTTATATAGTTGGTCCGTTGACTTTAAAACAAAGTAACCATAATTTACATCTCTAAAGTCCAGACAGACACACTGACAATGTTGTGTGTGAATGAGATCTGGGTATTTGTGTATGAGTGGGTCTTATGTGAATTTACAACACTGGCATGAAAGAATGTAAAAATCAATCTTCTTTTACTTATATATTTAATATCTCATTTATACTGAGAAGAATCCCATTTTACACAAATTCAAGACTCCTTCAGTGTTAGTGATCATCATTGATGATGATAGGATTCAATATTACAACTTTTTTTTTTTTTTTTTAAATTCACTCATGTGGTTTTATTTTTTCATCATTACAGAAAGAAATAATCCTCTCTTTAGAAGTTTCCCACTTTTTTGTATTCAATAAAGACTCTTGTCTAATTTTGAAATTTCTTCTTTTTTTTTTTAATTTTTTTTTTATTTCAGCTTATTATGGGGGTACAAAAGTTCTGCATAGATATATTGCCCATGTCC
>JAQIFY010005054.1:0-11327 GCA_028533085.1 Varecia variegata | reverse complement strand
AACATGAAAAGGAGACACGAAAGAAGAGAAAGGTAGGGAGAAAAGGAGTAGAGGAAATGAATAAATATTATAGGCCAAATAAGGAGAAAAAATAAGGAAAAAAATAATAAGGAGAAAAAAATTGAATTAAGGACTATGTCTATGCAAGAAGCCACTTGTGTCTGGCTGCAAAATTGAGTCTTTACCAATAGTATGTGAAATCTCAACCCAGATCACTCTCCACTGCTTTTCTTTCACTCTCCTAGCTAGCCCTGGTACAGAATCTCCCTTTCATTTGTTGATAACATTGAGAAGAGCTCTGGGCAAAGTAAGAAATAACTTGCTGCTTACTAAAAGGATGTACATTGTTTATCATCCCATTGACTTTCCACTGATAGGCTTAAGCTTTCAGACACTATGCTCAATAGAAAACAAGGATTTATTATTAGATTTATTATTAAATCAATAATGATTTAATGTCAGCATTGTACAAGATACTTTGGAATTTAAGGTTATTACATAAAACATAGGAGCATGCTTACATTCAACTGACTTAGAAGGCAAGAAAAATTTATGTAACAGAGGGAATGACCTGGGCGGGGAGGTGGGGGCTGGGGGGGTGGAGGGGAAGATCACAAAAAGATTTTCTGTCTCTTTAAAACTTTCCCCACTGTTTTTGGGAACTGCAGCCTGGCCTGCATCCCTGAGGCAGGTTAAATCTTTTGTTAAAACTCCCAGGTGGCCGCAGCCCCCCCTGTGGGCTGCTGAGTTCACAGGCTTTGTCTTTGGCTGAGATGGGAGATTACAATAGTTAACTATGGTAATTGCCGGAAGCTGAGAACCCTCCCTTTAAAAGCTCTGTATTTCTATGTTCGGGAAGATTTGGATTTTGAGATGAGAAGGTCTACCATTTTTTCTCCTTTGAGAAGTAAACTCTTTTTCCTTCCTCCCCAAACCACTTGTCCTCATCCGTCTGATTCGGCCTCACGGACAAGTGGCCGAGTTTTCGGGAACATTCACGAGTCAGTGCGAAACAACGTAAGACAGTGGTTCTCAGCTTGTCCCCTGCATTAGTCACCTGGAGGACTTTTGAAAACACAGACTGGTTGGCCTCACCCCCAGAATTTCTAATTCCACAGGCCCGGTGGGGATTGGCAGTTTGCATTTCTAACAAGTTTCCAGGTGCTGCTGGCCCTGCGGGTTCAAGGACCACACTTTGAGGACCACTGATATAAACCGTTATATAAGTAAGTGCTCGTCACTGTTAGGGCTCTGAGAGGAATGAGACTGCTGGAGATCAAAATATTCAGTGCAGCTTGACTTGGGCTGATCATTGAAAAAGAAGAAAAAATGTGAATATGACTGTGTTCAGGAGGAAAGTGTTAGGCAGGGAAGAAAAAGCTTGAGTGCTCTGAGATAGGAACTAACGTGTACGTATGTAGGTTGGAGGGAGGTTATCTGTGTATGCTTTAGAGTGTCTTAAAGAGTGTTCCTGTAGAGCAATGGTGATAAATTCTGAGTGCAATGAATAATTTTCTGTAAAAAAATATAAATACAGTGATAAAGACACTAAATTGACTTAACATATCCTTTCCATTCAACTCAGTTTCCTGATTGATAAAATACAAGACTTTGATATTGTTTAAGCTATATGGAAACTGAAAAATGTCAATGTTTTATCAGTAAAGATATTGAGCAGTATGAAAATTATATATCATGACTTTCTTGGTGCTGGCAGACACAAATTCCACACACATACCTCATTGATAACGGGTGCCATGTTGGCAATTTTCTGAAGGCTCAGTTTGCTAACTGAAGGATTAGAATCATTGATCCAGTTTCTGAAGAGGGCCAAAAACTCTTTTGGGAATGGGTCCTTGAAAAAGTTATTCAGAAGCTGAAAGTAAACAATTAAGTTCATAAGCAGAGTAGAGGTCAAATTGTATGATTTCTGTCATACAAATCAAGACATTTTCAGTAAAACTAGAACATAAATCTCACTAAAATTCCATATACTTAGATACATTCTTCATTTATTTGTGTGTTCATAGCAGGACAGAAGAGAAACAGTGATCAGAATAGGAAATAGATGCTTAGCTTTGTTTTTATTTGAATATATATATATATATAATTTCTCTTCATTGTTAGAAATTGAGTGGCCCAGTTTAAATTACTCTCCTCTTCTAGATTATAGTCAGGTGGGTGAGTTTCTTGACCATGTATGTTTATATATGTTAAGAAGTGATGTCTACTATGGACCAGGCACTGTACTAGTAGTAAATGAAAATACAGTGGTAAGCAAAACAGTTACAATCCATGACCTTGTGGAGTTTACAGACTAGCTGGAGAGACTAATACTATACAATGATACTACACTATGTTCTATTCTAATGGAAACAGAATTGCTAACTGTGATCAGTACTAGGAAGGAAAGCTATTACCAGATGCCATAGAACAGTTACAGGAGTATTGAATTTAGATTGTGTATTGTACATTGAATGTAGGAAAAAAAGTGATATTTAGATTTGGACTTGAAGACAGAGTTGGTATTAGCTACATAAAGGACAAGATACATCCAAGGACGGTGACTCATGTGCAAAGTCCCTGAGGTAGGTAAATAAAGTAGGGTGTGTTTGAACACCTGAAAGATGAGTGATAGGAGTGTAGAGAGAAGAGAAGACTGGAGGGTGTGAGGCTCGAGGGCAGACAGGGAAGGTGGCCCAGGACCTGGAGGCCAGGTTGAGGAGGTTTAGTATTTAATAGCTAATACTCCAAATGGAGACATGATTATTATGAGCCTTCATGAATTTAATAACTGGCAGCCAAATATGCATATCTTAAAAGTCTCTTAGAAACACAATGACAGTTTTATAAAAAACACTTTTCATGGAAGAATGAAGAAGCAAAACATTTAAAAAAACACTTTTAAAGCATGGTATAATAAGAGAAGAAACCAAAAAGAAAATTTAAATGAAAAAGAAGAAAGCCTATAAGCACTTGGAAATTTAAGAGAACCCTCTAATTTGTGGTTCAAAATTTTAAACCACAGAGGAAAGCAAATAATACAATAAGGATTACTACAAAATAATGAAAAATAATAAAAATTATATAATAGCAGACAGTTACACTGCAGTTTAAAGTAAATACATTACTTAACTTTAAATACTTTAAAAAGAAAAGTTAAAATGAGCAAATTATATATTTCCTGAAATTAAGAGAAACAAAAACTATCACAAAATAAAAAATAGTGCTAAAGAAAATTGGTATAAGAAAGTAATAAAGATAAAAACAGAAATCATTGAATTAGGAAAGACAAACAACAGAATTAATGAATCTAATGCCTTGTGCTTGGGGCAAAAAGCTAATAAAATAAACAGATTTTGACCAATATAATATAAAAAAGAAAAAGTAAAATGAACAGTAAGAAAAAAGTATGGGACAAATTAAAAATGTAAAGAGAATATCTTTGTTAGTGGTTCTTAACCAAGGATGAGCATAGGATCTTCTGGGGCAGCTTTTATGTATTACACGTGCCTGGGCTTCATACCAGTAGACTCTCCAATGGTGGGCCCCAGCTCAGGTACTTAAAAAATATTCCTTGGTGATGTTAATATGCCCCTCTAGTTGAGACCCAGTGATTTATGGCAGTAATTTGAAATTCTGAGTGAAATAAATTATTTTCTGGAAAAATGTAAGTTACCAAACATAAGTCAAAGAAAATTGGATAATTGAAACAGATTAAAAACAATGGAAGATTGATAATTATCAATGTGTAATTTCCAAACAGGATCAAGGGTAATTCTTTTTGAATGACTAGCACCCTTCAAAATATAAAGGCATATTTTCTCTTTGTAATTAGCAAATAATCTATGGGGGGTAAGTTTACCATGTAAATATTTTGTTCTCCCATCCAAGTGCTAACCAGGCCCAACCTGGTTTAGCTTTACAAGATCAGACAAGATCTGGCGTGTTCAGGGTGGTACGGCCGCAGGGAGTATATTCTGTTCCCCAACAGCTTTTCATTTAATTGTTTTAACGTCCATTAATGACTTTCTGTATTCAGTTATGACATTAGGGCTTGCAAAATGGTGATTTGCCACTTCTAGTGTTCCTTCAACATTTACTGGCTGGCATCTGTCTCTCTGCTTGTCTCTGCCTATCTCTGTCAATTTCTGTCTCTGTTTCTCTTCTCATCCTTTCATTGTGAATACCACCAAGGACTTATGATTTTTTTAAAAAAAAATTGTTCAGCATGCTACGATCATTTGCAGTTATTATTCCTTTTGATACTCAAAGTTGGCTAGTAGAAGTCACTTTGAATTGACTCTGGTGGCCCTTTGACATAACTGCATGGGCCTTTAGCACAGCATTGGCTTGTGGAAAAATTAGATGTCTCAGGCTCATCTTGTCTTTTTCTTGCCCCCTGGAGTCCACCATTTCATCAATGAGGCATGATTTCTTTGGTGAGTAATGGTATTTAGAAACCACTAGAAATGTGTACTAAAGACCAAGATGACATGGAATATCATGCATTCTTGGCCTTTACTTAGAGCTAGGAAATAATTTTTTTTAAATCACAAATTCATAGTGACAATGTTGATATTTCCTATTTATTTATTTATTTTTAGTTCAGGATATTATGGGGGTATTTTCAATTCAAAGTCAATATAAGAGAGTTTATCTTAGCCTTTTATAATTTTATGTTTGTACTACCTTTCTCTTACCTGGAAAACCTTGATGCCTAATAGCATTAATATATTAGTATTAATATATTTACTTATTTGCTTTCTGCTAAATAATACATGTCATAGTCTTAAAATTATGATATAAATATACAATACCAATAAACCTCCCAAGTAAAAATGAATGTTTCTTTACAGATTTTTTATCCTTAGACTGTATCTTGCCAAGTCAAAGTACTATGTTCATAAGTTACTCAAAGTAATTATAGTATCTATATAGTTATATTATTAATTTGTCATTCAAATAAGTTCATTTGTGTCAGTTTCAATTGGTTTGGTTTATTTCTTTTTCTGGATTTAATTTTATGCTTTCAATAACTATACAAATCAAAATTACACAAGAAGGTGTACTTGGAGAGTCTCAGTCCCATCCCTATCTACTTCACCCCATTCCTCCTACCTCCTATAAAGTAACTTTCTTTTATATCTGGTTTGTCTTTTTGTTTTTCCCCACAAAAGTATGTATATATTCTTAAATCTTTATATTTTGTAATAGAATTATATATACTACACAAATATATAGTGTGTATATATGTGTATATTTCCCAAAAAATAAGTCTATATTTTATATACTTCTATAGCATATAATACATTTCTTTTTCTTTCTTACACAAAAGGTACCATCTGCACTGTTCTACATCTTACTTTGTTTTCACTTAACAACATCACCTGGAAATCACTCTATGTCAGTACATAGAGAGCTTTCTCATTCTTTTTAAAGAGATGGGATCTTGCTATGTTGCTCAGGCTGGAGTGCAGTGGTATTATCATAGGTCACTGCAGCCTTAATCTTCTGGCCTCATGCAATCCTCCTGCCTCAACCTCCCGAGTAGCTAGAACTACAGATACCTGCCAAGGCATCTCCCTTCTCATTCATTTTTATGGCAACATAATACTTAAAACTGTGTGGATTTCAGATGATTTTAACTATAGGATTCTTCCAAAATTTTAAGAAATAGACAATTTCCAAGATTCCTAAATTATTCAATAGCATAGAAAAATATTTAAAATTAGTCAATTGATGTTTACAATCTATGTAAATCCCATATCAAACTGAAATCACTCCTAATGATAGATGTAAAAATTTTTAATAAAATCCTAATAAATCGATTTCCAATGATACCTAGTTTGTAGAAAATTGCAATGATAGTTTTAATATTAGGGCATCTGTGAATATTATATAACTTTAATAAGTCACATAAGAAAAACATCATATTATTAACAGTCAAAAGATATCAATAAAATTCAACATTTCAATCATAACTATGAATAGAACAACAGCTAACTAATAACAATCTATTTCCAATGAAAGTTAACCACCTTAATGGTAAAGCAGAAGCAGCATTTCTGTTAAAATCTATAATAAGAATATTATAAGAAAATCTAAAATAAGAATGGAATATTACCACCATGATTATTTAAAATTATTCAGCAAGATGGCAGCATGGGAGATTCCACACTAATATTCCCCCACATCTGTAATAATTTTGCAGCCATTCATGGATAAAAATGCCTTGGTGGGGGCTCTTCAGGATTTAGGTAGGAGGTTGCAGAACCCTGGTGGAGTCTAAGATTGAGGAGGGTCATTTTGAGAGGGCAGACCCATGCCCAGGTGGCATGTTTGCTGACTGTGTTCCCAGCTCCACACCCAGAAAATGGCCCTGTCCCCCTGTGGACTTGGCTATAGTTATATTTGGTCTTAGTCCTGTCACCAGAACTACCTGCCAAGCAAACCAAGAGGAGTAACACCCCTTGTCCTTTGGGCAACAGGGCTAATGACCTTGGTTTTGGCTTTGGACCCTGAAGCAGCCCTGTATTTCATCTCTCACTCCCCTCAACTGTGTTCTGAGAGAAGTCCTGCCTGCCTAAAGATCCACTGGAAGACATGCCTATCTATGAGCTGCTAAATTTGGTCTCACAGAAAATCCTGAAAAGGCCCTGTAACTTGGTGCCAGCCCCTTTCAGCTGTTGTTTTGGAGCAGTTCTTCCTTCCCAGGGACCAGCTTAGGAACATTCCTATATATGCACCTAGAGCCAGGCCTCCAGACCACAGTGTTGGCTGTGAACACTAAAGCAACCCTGTGACTCAGTTCTAGTCTTGCTAGCCATGGTCCTGGACCAGTCCTGCCCAGGGAGCCACCTAATAACACAAAAGGAGCCCTCCCACAGACCCAGAAGAAGCCATACCCGTCTGTTCACTTAGTAACAGGTCTGCCACCTGTGGATTCTGTAGTGGAACCTCATACCAGAGCCAACCCTACTACCAAGTTCCTGGAGGTGGGCCAGTTCATCTAGGAACCAGACAGAATCCATGCTTGCTTGAGCCCCTTGTAACAAGTCAGCCAATGGCAGATCCTAGCGGTGGCCATGTGACCCAGCTCCAAATTCATTCAAATATAATACTAAAGCAAATCCCATTATCCCAGGCACCCAAGAGAAGAAGGTCTTTACCTGCCAAAACCAGTCTGTAAAGACTGGAAGAGGTGTATGTTTTTTCAAATGCACAGACATGAATAAAATTCTTCACAGATAATGAAGAATCAGGCAAACATAGTACCACCAACGAAGATTAATAAATCTCTAGTAACTGACCACAGAAAATAGAGATCTACAAATTGCCTGCCAAAGAATTCAAAATAATCATCTTAAAGAAGCTCAATAAGATGAAAGAGAACACAGATAAACAATTAAATAAAATTAGAAAAGCAATACATGAACAAAAGAAGAAGCTTAGTAAAGAAATAGAAATCATAAAAAGTAACAAAGCATAAATCCTGGAACTGAAGACTATAATGACAGAACTGAAAAATCCAATTGAGAGCTTCAACAGCAGATTCAATCACACAGAAGAAAGCATTATCATATTGGAAAACAGGTCTTTTGAAAATAGCAAAAGGCCTGATGTGGTGGCTCACACCTGTAATCCTAGCACTCTGGGAGGCTGAGGCGGGTGGATCATTTAAGCTCAGGAGTTCGAGACCAGCCTGAGCAAGAATGAGACTCTGTCTCTACTAAAAATAGAAATAAATTAGCTGGACAACTAAAAATATATAGAAAAAATTAGCCAGGCATGGTGGCGTATGGCTGTAGTCCCACCTACTCAGGAGGCTGAGGCAGTAGGATCACTTGAGCCCAGGAATTTGAGGTTGCTGTGAGCTAGGCTGATGCCATGGCACTCTAGTCCAGGCAACAGAGTGAGACTCTGTCTCAAAAAAAAAAAAAAAAAAGAAAGAAAAAAAAAAGAAAAAGAAAATAGCAAAAAAACCAAAACAAAACAAAAATAAACTAAATAGAATGAAAGAGAGTAACGAAAGCATAAGGGACTTATGGGACACTATCAAGCATATGAATATATAAATTATAGGAGTCTCAGAAGGAGAAGAGAGAGTGAAAGGGAAAGTTTAGTTAAAGAAATTCTGGCTTAAAACTTCTCAAATCTTGTGATGGTTATAGATATTCCAAACCCTAAGCAAGAACAACCCAAAGAATTCTCTGAAGCACATTATAATTTAATTGTTAAAAGTCAAAAAGAAAGAGAATGTTAAAAGCAGCATGAAAAAAGAGACTTCTTACATACAAGGGAATGTCCATAAGGCTATCAGTAGATGTCTCAACAGAAAATTTGCAAGCCACAAGAGAATGGGATACTTTCAAACTGCTGAAAAGAAAAAAAAAAAAACCTGTCAACCAAGAATACTATACTTGGCAGAGCTGTTCTTCAGAATTAATTGAGAAATAATGACATTCCCAGACAAATAAAAGCTGAGGAAGATCACCATCATAAGACCTCACTTATAAGAAATGCTAAGGGAAGTTCTTTGATTTGAAATAAAAAGGCACTAAGTAACCACAGGAAAACATATGGATGCATAAAACTCACCAGTAAATATAAATATATAGTCAAATTCAGAATATTCTAATATGGAATGGTGGCATATACATCACATTTAACTCTAGTATAAAAGTTAAAAGACAAAAGTATTTAAAATAATTATAGGTACAATAATTGGTTAATGGATACACAATATAAAAAGATGTAAAGTGTGACATCAATAGCACAAAATATGGTCAGGGGAGGAGAAAGAGTATAAAGTTTTGAACTTTGAAGTTAGTAGAAGTTCAGTTGGTATTAGTTTAAAATAGACTATTATAACTATAAAATGTTTTATGAAAGCCCCATGGTAACCACAAAGAAAATGCTTGTAGTAGATACACAAGAGATGAGGGGAAAGGAATCAAAGCATACCACTACAAAAATCAATAAATCACAAAGGAAGGCAGCAAGAGAGGAAGAAATAAACAAAGGAACTATAAAACAGAAATGAACAAAATGGCAATAGTAAATCCTTACCTCTCAATAATTATTTTAAATGTAACTGGATTAATTTTTCCAATAAAAATCTACAGGGTAGCTAAATGGGTAAAAACAAAAAGACAAAAGCAAGCTCTCACAATGTGCTGCCTACAGGAGACCTATTTTAGCCTTAAAAGCACACATAGAATGCATATAAAGGCATGGAAAAAGAGATTCCATGCAAATAGTAACCAAAAGAGAGCAGGATGGCTATATTTATATCAGACAAAATAGACTTTCAGTAAAAATTTGTCATAAGAGACAAAAAAGGTCACTATATAATTAGAAAGGAGTAGATTCATCAAAAGGACATAGCAATTGTAAATATATATGCGCTCAACATTGGAACACCTAAAATACATAAAGCAAATATTCTGTATTATGCAAACTGAATTGAAGGATGAAATATACCCTAATATAGTAATAGTAGGAGACTTCAATATCCCACAGTCAACAATGGATAGATCATCCAGACAGAAAATAAATAAGAAAACAGTGGACTTAATTAACACTATAGACCAAATGGACCTAACAGACATATACAGAACATTCCACCGAATAGCAGCAGAATACACATTCCTCTCAAGTCCATACAAAATATTCTCTAAGAGAAATTATATGTTGAGTGACAGAACAAGTCTTAATAAATTTAAGAAGATTGAAATCTTATCAAGTATCTTCTCCAACCACAATGGTATGAATCTAGAAATCAATAAGAGGAGGAATTTTGCAAAATTCACAAATATGTGGGAAACAAACAACACACTCCTGAGCAAGCAATGGGTCAAAGAAGAAACCAAAAGGAAAATCATAACTTATATTGGAACAAATAAAAATGGAAACACAATACACCAAAACTTATGGAATGTAGCAAAAGCAGTTCTAAGAGGAAATTTTATAGCAATAAATGCCTATACCAGAAAAAGAATAAAGATCTCAAATAAACAACATAATAACATACCTCAAAGAACTAGAAAAAGAAGAACAAACTAAGGCCAAAGTTAGTAGAATGAAAGAAATAAGAAAGATCAGAGCAGAAATAAATGATCTGTAAAGTAGAAAGACAATTGAAAAGATCAACAAAACTAAAAGTTGTCTTTTTAAATGTTATTTTTTAAAAAACAAAATTGACAAATATTCACTAGACTAACCAATAATAAAAAGGGAGAACTCAAATATATAAAATTATAAAGGAAAGAGGATACATTAAAACTGATACCATAGGATCGTGACTATTGTGAATAATTATATGCATCAAATTGGTAACCTTGAAGAAATAGATTCCTGGAAACATACAACCTACTGAGACTGAATCATAAAGAAATAGAAAATTTGAACAGACCAATCAACGAGTAAGAAGATTGAAGAAGTCATCACAGAACTCCAAAGAAAAGCCTAGCACCTGATGGCTTCACAGGTGAATTCTACCAATCATTTTTAAAAAAATTAATGTCAAATCCTTCCCAAATTCTTTCAAAAAATTGAAGAGGAGAGAACACTTCTAAATTCATTTTACGAGACAGAATTACCCTCATACTGAAGCCAGATTAGGACACTGTAAGCAAAGAAAATGACAGGCCAATATCCCTGATGGCCATAGATGCAAAAATCCTCAACAAAAATACTAGCAAACCAAATTAAACAATACATTAAAAGATATGAACTATGACCAAGTGGGACTTATCCCTGGGATGTAAGGATGGCTCAACATATGCAAATCAATAAACGTGATATACCACATTAGCATAATGAAAGATAAAACTCATATGATCATTTCAATAGATGCATAAAAAGCATGTAACAAAATTAACATCCTTTCATGATAAAAACTCTGAACAAATTAGGTACAGAAAGAAAGTACGTCAACATAATAAAAGCCACATATTGCAAGCCCACAGTGAACATGATATTCAATGGTAAAAAGTTAAAAGCTTCTCCTCTAAGATCAGGAACAAGGCAAAGGTGACCACTCTTGCCACTTGTATTCAACATAGTACTACAAGCTCTAGACAGAACATTCAAACCAGAAAAAGAAACAAATGGCATTCAAGTCAAAAAGGAAGAAGTAAAATTGTCTCTGCAGATAACATAATGCTATATGTATAGAAAATCCTACAGACTCCACCAAAAAACTGTTGGATCTAATAAACAAATTCAGCAAAGTTGCAGGATACAAAATCAACACACAAAAATCAGTTGCATTTCCATATACCAACAACAAACAATCTGAAAAAGATTGGGAAAATGATCTT
>JAQIFY010005053.1:0-11329 GCA_028533085.1 Varecia variegata | reverse complement strand
CTGTCCAAATCATTTCTTTCTATTTTTAGTAGAGATGGGGTCTCGCTCTTGCTCAGGCTGGTCTCGAACTCCTGAGCTCAAACAATCCGCCCACCTCGGCCTCCCAGAGTGCTAGGATTATAGGCGTGAGCCACCACACCCGGCCTTGCAAGTATATTTTATTTTTATTAAATCTGTGATTTGAGAGAGGCATGGAGTACAAAGTGCTGAGCAAGAAGATGGAAGATACGGTCCAGGTCCTAACTTTGTACCTGTAAGCTCTGTGACCTTGGGCAAGACTCATGCCTTTCCGAGCTATAGTTTCCCCATTCATAAAATGAGGGGTTATTGAGGATAATCTTTATGGTTTTAAAGGCATTTACAGCTCTAAAATTCCCTATGTATGCATATATGCTTATACAGATCCCACATCTATTAAACCTTTATGAGAGAAGTAATTGGTAAACATGCAAGATAACAAATATTGCCTTGAATCTATGGTTCAGAATGGACAATTAAGCTCAGAGTTACCAAGGAACCAATGGCAGAAATATTTATTAAGCACTAACTATGTGGCAGCCACACACCAACTTTAACAACAGGTATTTCTCAGGTGAGGAAATGAGGGCTTTCACGAGGTTAAATAAATAGTTCAAGATCATATAATCAATAAGAAAGTGGAGTGGACATTCAAACTCAGATCTCCCCAAAACTGAAACCCATGACCTTAATCACCACTGTGTGCATTTCCCACTATTCAGAACCCAGTGCTTATATCCCATGACTTACTACACCAGCTGCTGAAAGTTTTCTTCAGTCATAATGGTTTTCAGCTGGGATGGGAGGCGGGAGGAAGGCAGACAGTAGTTTGGAAAATCTCCCCAGCTGATTCTAATACACACATCTCTCTGCCGCTAAGCCCATATGCTCTCTTTGAGACCTCACTTGGCCAGAGTCATACTAACACGATTATACCTAGAGTACTTTACTTGAAAACTTTCTCTCATGTGCAGGTTCACGTTTCTGTCTCTTCCAGCATGTCTTTGGAGTAGGCAGAGGCATTAAACACAATTATTCCTTTTGTCTTCCAAATGGGGAATTGGAGCACCGAGGATTGAATAATTAACCTTCACCCACCTGCCCCGTGGTCGCAGAAGACATCATCCACACCATAAGACTCTAGCCACCACAAGATACTGTCTTTCTAGTCAATTTACTTAATAATGTATTTTGTGTAGAAGGAAAGCATCACTGTTGGTTTTTTTCCCCTGGAGTCTTCCTGGTAAATGAATCATTTCATGACATTAGTTTTTTCATAATATCTGTAAAACCAGACTCTCTGAAAAGTATCAACTGCAATGGGCATTGACAAATGCCAAATGGAAGAGCATGGTTTCTTATCCAGGCATTTCTATTAGCAAAAAATGACTTTCTAGACATTCATTGACTTGTCCCAGCAAAATGCTTCACTAAGATCATTAGGAGGGTTTAGGTAACCAAAACGGAGAGTGGACCTTCACTGTTTGTATCTTCTTTGAAAGTAATAAAAACAATCAAATCCTTTGTGAAAATAAGAATGTTATTATCACCTAAAATTTCAAATTGTTTTTCAATAATGTATTTTAATGCTTCATAGACAAGGCCCTTCAGACTTAACCTTAATTCACAATTCTTTATACCCTCAATGCCTTCTCTGGGTTCTCTTTCTATTTTGGTTTCTTCTCTTTCCTTTTGCTGGATAAATTCTACGTTGTTGTCCAGTATGGTTGCGTTCAGCTAATTGTGGAAAATTAGAAATATCCAGATACAGGATTTGATTAAATAAAGATACAGTAGCATACAGTACTATATTGCCATTTAAAAGAATGAGGCAGCTGAATCTATGGAATGATCTCCAAGATACATAGTTAAATTTTAAAACACACGGCATGGAACAATGTGCATGCTATCATTTGTATAAACACATACATATATATGCTTATACGCCTTGTCTAACTGCAGGAAGGACATTTAAGGAACTGGTGATAGTGATTGTCCCTGTAGAGAAACTGACTGGCTGGGAGATGAGAGGAAGACTCTCTCCTCCTGTTGTCCCTTTTGTATGGTATATCATGGTCATGTATTGCCTATTCATATCTTTTTTATAAAGAAGGAGTTAGAGCTATTTTTACTGAGATGTAAAAGTACAAAAGCCATTGTTAGGTATAAGAAACAAGTTTCAGAATAGTGTAAATAATATATGATCTATTTTTGTAATATTATGCATACATACATATTTGTATGTGTGTACACACACTCACATCTGTAAGGATGTGCACCAAATTGTTAACAGTGGTTCCCCCTAGGGAAAAAGAAAGTGTGTGTGTGTGTGTGTGTGTGTGTGCGTGCACGCATGCTTTCATTTTTTATGCTACATACTTCTATATTGTCTGATTTTTTTTTTACACGAAGCATATACTAATTCACAGTAAATGACTCATAAAACCTAAACCCAACCGAAGGATTGCACTTGACTTCTACACTCCTATAAACAAGAATTCCCAGCCTTTCTGGTCAGTCTTATTTTGCTATTTGTTGTATCTCATGGATTCAGTTTAGATATTTCCTTTGACCTTTTCTTTGAAGCTTCCTGAAGTTTCTGTTCCTTCATCCTCACTCTCCTGCATTCACTTTTATCAACAGGGCCAGCTAAGGTCATGACCAGGAAATTATGGAAATACTATTGAGGGTTCCTCTCTCAACCACTTTGCTTTGAAATTAATCCAGAATGATGCAGCTAAAATCCACCCCATTTCTACTTTGGAGAGTTCAGCTTGGGTTAAATCGCACTCCCTACTTACTTCAGGAAAACTGCTTTCGGATCATTCCTATCAGCACACAAATACGCTATATCTCCAATCTCAGACAACAACAAACCCCAAGAAACCTCCCTCAACTCCACACTCCCTCCAAATACCACCCCATTTCTCTGTATTTCTTTACAGCAATTCTCCTTGACAAAGTTGCTTTTATGTTCATAAAGACATTTTCTCCCCCTGCCTCCCTCATTCTTAAACCCATTCCTCTCGGGCTTTCGGCCCTAACCATGTTCCTTAAACATTCTTGTCAAGGTCACTTATGGTATTTACTTGCCAAACCCAATGGTCAATTTTCAGTCCTCACCTTCTCTACTTCTCAACTCATTGGTCACAGTCAGTCACTTTCTCCTTCTTGAAATACTTTTTTCTTCTGGTCTTCTGGACGTCTCTCTTTCTTGGAGCTCCCCCTACCTCCGAGACTGCTCCTCCTGAGTCTCTTCTTTACCCTCTTAAAGGTTGAGCCTGTTCATGGCTCAGTTCTTGGGCCACGTGCTTTCTTTGTTTAAACTCGTTCCCTTGGTGATTTCATCTAAGCCTTTGGCTTTGAATACCATCTCCATGCTGATATCTTTCAAGTTTTATGTCCAAACTCCAACCTGTACCTAAACTACAGACCCAGTGTGTGCTTGACACTACTACTTAGCTTTTTAACAGGCACGTGAAACTTAGCATGTCCAAAACAGATAGACCCACTTGCCCCTACCATCCTTTTTATGTTGATTAATGGCAACTCAATTGAAGCTCCACTTTCAAAATATGTTCCGAGTCTATCTACTTTCACTGCCTCCATCACTAAAGCTCTAGTCCAAGCCTCAGTACCACTCCTGGATTAGTGCAATAGCCTCTTGTCGGTTTCCCTGCTTCCTTCCACCTTTTCCCCTTAAAGTCTGTTTGCTAATGGCAGCCAAAGTGACTTTTTAAAAAAATATAAAATCATATTATGTCATTGTTTTGGTCAAAACTCTCCAATAGCTCCCATCTCACTCAGAGTAAAATCCAAAGTCCCTACCATGGCCTTCAAGGCCCACAGTGCTTCCTGTACTCACCCTACATCTCTGAACCATCCCCTACCTCTCTCCACTCACTGTTCTCTTATTGCATTGACCGCCTGCTGGTTTTTGAACATGCCAGGCATGTTTCTATTGCAGGGCCTTTGCACTTGCTATAGCATCTGTCTGAAATGCTCTTTTGTCAGGTATTCACATGGCTCAGTTCCCTCTCTTCATTCTGCCCAAACATCACTTTATCAGAGAACCTCTCTTGAACACCCAATCTAGAACAGCACTTGCCTATCTCATTGTGTCCCTGTACCCTGCTTTACTTTTACCATCATCTGACACATTGTATATCGATTTGGTTATTTGTTTATTATATGTATTCGCTAGAATATAAGATCCATAAGCACAGAAACTTTTTGTTCACCTCTATGTCTTCAACATTTAGAAGAATGATTGTTACGAAGAAAGTGCTCAAAAAATGTTCCCTGGATGTTGAAAAAAGAATGTTTAGAAGTTCACTATAGCTTTCTGTAGCATATTCAAATTACATGAAATTGCTCTTAAGACGGTTTATTTCCACATCTCAATTTTCTCATGTCTTTCTTTGTGTGTTTGTTTTTGAGACAGGATCTCACTCTGTAGCCCAGGTGAGAGTGCAGTGGCCTCACCATAGCTCATTGTAGCCTCAAACTCCCAGGCTCAGGTGATCCTCCTGCCTCAGCCTCCTGAGTAGCTGGGACAACAGGTGTGTGCCACCACACCTGGTTAATTTTTCTATTTTTTTGTAGAGATGGGGTCTCGCTATGTTGCCCAGGCTGGTCTCAAACTCCTGGCCTCAAGCAATCCTCCTACCTCAGCCTCCCGAAGTGCTAGGATTACAGGCATGAGCCACCACATTCGGCCTCTCATAACTTTTTTAAAAATTTGTTTTAACTTTTTATTTTGAAATAATTATAGACTTACAAATACTTTCAAAAATAGTACAGAGAGGTTCCATCTACTCATCACTCAGCTTCCCCCCAAATTAAGATCTTCCCTAACTATTCTTTCTTTTTATTAATATTATTTCTTTTGCTTTTTTTACTCCAGTTTCTTCTTTTTTCCATGAGTCTTTCTACACAGACTTTCAGGACTCTTTTATCTCTTATTTCATAGCCAAGCCATTAATGAACTTTCTTCAACACTAACATCAAATTCCTTCTCCAAGATGATAGTCGTATCAAGGGAGGAATACAGTATTTGAATTAACTGGGAGAAAAAAATTTTTTTTTTTGAGACAGAGTCTCACTCTCTTGCCCGGGCCAGAGTGCCATGGCGTCAGCCTAGCTCACAGCAACCTCAAACTCCTGGGCTTAAGCGATCCTCCTGCCTCAGCCTCCCGAGTAGCTGGGACTACAGGCATGTGCCACCATGGCCGGCTAATTTTTTTCTATATATATTTTTAGTTGGCAAGATAATTTCTTTCTATTTTTAGTAGAGACGGGGTCTTGCTCTTGCTCAGGCTGGTCTCAAACTCCTGAGCTTAAACAATCCGCCCGCCTCGGCCTCCCAAGTGCTAGGATTACAGGCGTGAGCCACCGCGCCTGGCCAAGAAAATATGTTTAATCCTGTTTTTCATAATAACAATTCAAAGGAAAAGAAGGGCTGTTCCATCTTTTAAGCCTGTAGTTCTACAGAGAGATACTGTCTCCTCCGTAAGTTCTATATAGCAGCTTGTTTGCTGTGTTTTCTAAGAACAGGCAATTTGTTGACTCTAGTGTGTATTTTATTTCTTATATGCAACTGTTGAGGAAGAGTTAAGTAAAAGCAAATACATGGTTTTTCTGTATACATTCACTTTTCTTTTTGCGAAATTATTCTGTTGAGTTCCTGTCATTTTTTATTCTACAAAATATAAATATTTATTGTGTACATCCTGTGTGCCAGGTTCTGTCCTAACAGTGGTCTCTTATTCCCCAAGGTGATTGAGATGAACATCACCTTTAAGACACTGTAAGTGCTGAAAGATAGATTGAAAACTCCTGTTTCCCAGGTGAGTAGGTTATTCTTCCTGGAATGGGCATTCATATTTAGGTGAATGCATATCAGTATGCTCTAATAATGGGCTTTGAGGGTTAAAAAAAAACCCAATGTCTTTTCCAATATGCCTGACATATAAGATAATCTACCATTTGATAAGGCTCATCAATTTCATAATTAGTGACAAGAGGGTATGACTGAGACATCACTAACCTCTATTGTTAAAATGAGCATGTATTAAACTCCTTATAAAAGCCCCCTTCCTATTACACATTAATTAGAAACCTGCCCCATGTCAGTGTTCTTCTATAATCAATCTCCTTTCTAGTATTAGTAGGGTGACCATATGCCCTGTTTGCCTGAACTGTCCTGGTTCACACCTGTTGTTCCAGCACAATTGCTAATTGCAGCCCCTTTCACTCTTTAAAGAATCTTGGTTTGGGCAATAAATTATATGGTCAACCCAAGTATTAGGGTCTCTGCGATAAACGACCAAGGCGCCATTGCTATTTATTGGTATTACCTTGTCACAAGCTGTGAAAACAGTTTTCCTTTTGATTGTTTCTTCCTGAGTTGTCACAAAGACCTTCACATAAAATCACTCTGTCCCATTAAAGTAATTATTGAAACCCCCTTCAGTAATGACCACTTGTTTTAGTTTTCCTCCTCAGATTCCAAAGACCAAATGTAGAGATTGCTTTTGCTGGGTCAGGATCAAAATTGTTCAGAGGCACCAGCCGTGTACAGGGAAAATTTCATCTGACTTTCTAATCCACAAGAATCTTGAAAAGGCATTTTTCTTTGGTAACATCATGTTGTTGAAAGAGTCTGTGATTGACTGCTAATTTTAGCCCATATAATGAAAACCTAACATACATAATTTCAATGGGACATATGTATTTGTGGACTAAAGTGCTTAATGTCTTTCGAGTTGCTACTAGGGGAATGAGTATTTGAAAGGTGAATCTGGGTGGCCTCCCTAGACATAATCTCTGTTAAAACCATTTAATCTCTGTGATTCACAACGAAGTATTTTCTTGAGTTGATGAGCAGAACGACATTTCTGGGATTACACATTTCTACACTGTATTCTTGGCTGATGGTCATAGCAGCATCACCATTGATTCATTACTTTGGAAAATCAATCACTATTTTTTTTTCATCTAAGGCTGTGTCCTCATAGCACTGAAGCAACCAATCAATTCAATGTAAAAAATATATTTTTAATAGTGTGGAATCATGAAGAAAAAACAACTAGTGAGGAAACTAAATTGTTTTCATCTAATTGTTTTGCTGGTTTGCAACTCATCTGTAAACTGTGGACAATTCTGCTGGTTTTTGCCTTCCTGACACAGTTACTGTGAGAGTAAATCACATACTTAATAAAACATTATGAGCATTTGGGATAATAAATGAGGAATGATTTTATCATTCTTATTTGTAGCTTGCTTGAAAAATTAAATTGAATGAGACTAAGTGGCTAACGTGTATTTTTTTCTTCTTTCCTTCTTTTTTTCCTTCTCTACTTAAAATGAAACTACATTTAAAAATATTGTTACTGGCCTAGTCAGCTTCATCATAAGACACTGATGGACCCCAAAATATCAATGACATTCCTCTGTGTTGATTTAAACAGATTCCATACTTTTATCGAAATTTAGAAGATACCAGGAAAACTGGGCTCCTAAATCCTTTCTTAACCCAAGGAACAGGGTTGAATAGCTAAAGGCAACTTCTAATAATTATCCCTTTTCCTATATCAGGTGTCAACCCTATCCCCTTCACCCCACCTCACCTGCCCCTCCGAGAAAATCCATAACTAAACCTGGAAAGCCCCCTTTCATATGATTTGAGACAGCTCTTTTTACAGAAGTTCCAGGGCCTGTTTATAAAACAAGGCCTGAGCAATTGCCCCAGGAGCCCTGCAGTCCTTGAGCGGATAGGGAAGTGCCATGATTTGGAAGTAGTGGCATCAGGTGGTTGGAGAAGGTGGTGTGATAGACCAGGCTTCTACTCTTCCAGGATACTAATTCCATTGGGATCATCTCACTAGATAATATTACATATTATATGCTAAAAAATGCTTCAGTTTTCTCAAAGAATAAAGATCTGCAAAAAGAAGGTAAAGATTTGATAAGATAGAAAATGATATTTTTTTCTGCTTAAAACTAACAATGACCTATTCCTAAGTATGGGACAAGAACTACCCAGAATGTACTGTCTCTTCTTTTGGCAGGGTTGCTTTGAATAGCTTGTGCACATCTCTGCAATTCTCAAGAGATGTACTCTGAGAATGTACTGTCTTCTAGCCAATAATATGACAAGGATTTATTGATGCGCCAAGGCCAGGGCTTGGGTGTCAGAATTGGGAAATCTGGAACATGATCATTTGGTTGAAGAACTCTAGGTTTCTTGAATATTTTTGTTCCATGAGTGGTTCACAGAACAACTTAGAGGTTGCCATAGCAACTGAAAGTCTCCCAAATGGGAAACGGGCAGAGGGACAGAGTGGGGGTGGGGTATGTGTTTGTGGGGAAGAGGTGAAGTTTTTTATGATGTATTTTGCTGGGAGGTCTACCCTCTAGCAGGGCCAGCCTTAGGAAATGCTGAGAGGTGGTTCTTTGGCAACATTTACCTATTTTGGAAGCACTTTCCTCTCTCCTACTACCCTCCCCCAACTCCACCCAGAGGTGTAATTTCATAATCTGGTTCCCAAGGTCCCTTCGCAGTGGCCCTCACCTGAGCTGATGAGCTCTGGCCCTTGTCTACTTCTCACGTTGACCAAATTTCCTATCAAATTTTACCTGCATCATGCCCTATTCCTATTGGATATTTATTCCTATTCCTGTTCTGGGAATAGGAAGTTATCTGGTAATCTAATTAGAATGAAAGCAGAAAGGCTGAAAACAGTTTAATACACTGTCCCTCCTAACATGGAGCGTAGGAGCTTTACACTTCATGGGTGGCTCCTAGGACAGGAGTATTTTAACTCAAAGATGTTAATTTTTAGTGGTGAAATTTCCAGAACTATGGTTCAAATTGATGGTAGTAATATTTTGGCTACAAGGACACATTTTTTAGCACCCTTAAAACCATGCACGTAGAAAACTATCTGCATTGAGAAACGAAGGCCCAGGAGGCCCTGGAGACTGGGAGAGTCGGAGTGGCCAGGTGTCGTCAAGCTGAGGGAGGCGGTGCTGTCAAGAAGCAGACAGCCTGAGAACGTGCCTGACTGCTCCGTCAACAGGAAGACCAAGGACTGTACATACCTTTCTCCTCCCCAGTTGTTGGCACCAAAAGAGGGTGCTCGGCACCCCTCCCACGTGCACATGCACCCTCACCCAGGCACTCCCAGCCTCACCCCATGGTTTGCCCACAGGCTGATTCCTGAAAGATCAGAAAGGCAAATGATTCAGAAGTGCCTGCAGCTGATTTCTACTTAGACTATGTAATCTCACAATCCATGCCTGTTTTCTTTTAAGTGTTTATGTGCCGCTGATCAAATCTTCACTCCGCTCCTCCACTGTCCCTTAGAAAACGACAGCAGTGCTTTGCTTCTGATTACATAATGACTTAAACCAAGGAACTTTTGTAAAAAAACATGCCCACAGCAGTTTTGATCTGACAGTGTTTATGTTTCATTTTTGCTCTACTAATCTAAGATTTTCTGAATATCTTCATAGCCTAGGCAGAACATATTCACTGAATTATTGACTAGGCAGGGCTCTGATTTAACTTTAAACTTTTAGAAAAATTTCCCATCTGACTTACAGTGATTTCCAGTGAGAATCAAGAGCACCATTGTTGGTTCTTAATAATTACGTGGTTTCTGTATGTAAACGCAAGTCTTTCCCGTGCATAAGTGCACACAGGGCATAGGATTTCCAGTGCTGGCATAAGTGCACAGCCCCCTCCCCCAGGAATCTCTGGTCTTCATTGACTAATTGTTCTCTTATTTGAGGTAACTTCTCCACTGCTCCTATAACCATTAAGTAATAATAAATACAGAAAGATGCTGAAGCAGAACAACCTAGAGTCATAATTGTTTAGTTTCAAGAAAGAATAGGATTGAGACTAAACGTACACAACTAAGCAGGGATTTTTCTGGGAAAGTGATGAGTTACAAAACTGTAATAAACAGCATCTGCTTTATTACAAAAGAGTAAATAGGGGGCTTTATCATTTCTATAAACAGAGACATTGACTAAAACATGAAGAAATGCCATTCCAAAGGGGTTTTTCCCCCAAATGCAATGCAGATCTGTGTGTGAGAGCCCATTCTACCCTTGCTGCTTCCTTTCCCAGAAAGCACAATATTAACACTGTCAAGAGATTATTACAGTGCTGTGCAATGCTGCAGTGATGCTAAATTCATAGAATTCTCAACAAACCCGAACAGGAGAAAATACATATGAGAAATAAACAAAATCTTGAAACAATTACAAATTAGTGTCAAGGCTATTCCTTTCTGGAGAGGAAACTAATGGTTATCATTATTGCACCACATTTAAAAAATTCTCATAAGTTTCTAGGTAATAATAGCAAATAACACTTTTTGAGTACTTCGTCTATTCTAAGCGCCACGTTTAGCACTTTGTTTGGGTCTTATTTGGGCCTCATGGTTACTCTATAGGTAGAAACCATTGTCATGCCCATTTCAAAGATGCATATGTATTTTAGAAACATGTATGTGTAATAGCCAATACTTAGAACATGTGAATTTGAAGTTGTCCCCACACACATCTAAGTGACTTATTTGGGAGCTATGTTAGGATACATAGACAGGGTAATTTTTTTTTTCCTCTTAACCTCACTATTGATGTGCTCCACGGCATCATGATGTTTCTCTGCATGTGCACACATGCAACACACATTTTAGTTTTTGTCACCAGTTTTTTTTCCCTTTTCAATTACCTTCTCATTTATGATGGACAAATCTACTCACTTTGAAGTTGCTTGCTGTGGAAACTCTTTTCTAGTAAAATTTCATGGTAGTTTATCTTTCCCAGGAAGTCACCTTTAGAGCTTTCAAAGGGATATTAACTTTTTAAAACACAAACACACATGAAGTCTTAATTTCACTGTGAGAGAAATGTTATGTCTCCCAGTGCCATCGTCCTAGTGACTGCACATGCTGTAAAGGCTAATGCCATTTTAGGCACAACCCCACCCTGTTCCTTTTGCTTATGGTTTGGGGTCTTTACAGCTTTTGCATCTCTTTGCCTGGCTCCGAGATCAGGCTCCCTGACACTGTACCTCTGTGTTGCTTAAAATATACAATCTCCAGACGGGAATGATTTAGCAAAATTAAAAACAGACAGGGGCAGAGAAGGCGGGAGGTGTCAAATGTTTCTTCTACTCCACTGTCAGTTTGATGTGGTGGCCTTGTTCCTACCTAGTCCCGCTTCATGCTGTCCACTCCCCAGAGTTAAAATGTCTGAAATGTTAACAGAATACACATGGATAGAGATGTGT
>JAQIFY010005052.1:0-11330 GCA_028533085.1 Varecia variegata | reverse complement strand
AGTTATGCGGAGCACCAGGGATTTATGTGGGAGGAGGGTGTGCTTGGGGGCATCGCAAAGCATGAGTCCAGATGAAGAGAGGTAAGAGCTCGAAGCAGCAGGCACAGATGTGTGAACGTTTAGAGGTAAGATTGAATCTGGATTTAAGACAGTAAAGTTAAAAAATAAAATAAATAAAAAAAGAATAACAAAATAAAAAATAAAAGGAAAAAAAGCAAAAAATGAAAAAAAGAAAATAGGAAAAAAAAGAAAAAATATATAAAAAATAATAAAAAAAGAAAGAAAGATAAAAAGAAAGTTTAGAGGTAAGAAACAGTACAGGACGGCTGAAGCACAGTGCCTTTGGAAGAGGTGGAGGCAAAGAAGCCAGAAAGTGGGATGGGAACCAGATAAGGAGGCCTTTGATGTGTCAAGTGAAGGAGTCTGAACTTGATCCTGAAAGCGGGAGGAGCACTTTTAAAACTCTCAAGCTAGGGAATGACAGGCTCTTATCTGTATCTCAGAAAGATGGCTCAAGGCCTAGGGAGGAAGACTCGGGGAGGGCAGCCTCTCCATTTATACTCGGAAGTCACAGGGAGAAAAGGCTGAGAAAATGTCCATTCAAACTGATAAAAATGCTGACATTTAGAACCCACTTACCTGGCAAATTTACTTGGTGAAATATTTCACCCCTTAACAACAGTGGGAAGCTATTGTGCAAGGTTCTGGAAACTAAGTGTGGCGGTTTTATATTTACTCCTAACCGTTGGGTTCATTTAAACAAAGCGACTAGCAAGGACTGCTGGGAAGGGTCGCCGTCTCCTGCATCTGTGTGGCACTGTGGGGCAGGCCCTCTCTTTCCCCCGGTTGTTCCTGTTACTGCTCATGGTTACTGGACAAAACTTCCACGTGAACTCAACTTGTTTTCCCTTTCTGTTCTATTTCTCTGAAGCAAGAATTCAGCCCTTCTGGTTTCTGCACCATTATCCATTGCTTTGGATTTACTTCACCCACTTCCACCCACATGGTGGGGAAAGAGAAAAGCCCTGTCCGCAGTCTTTGAGGGCTCCGAGATGCAAATCCATCGCATAGTTTTACCGGCCCACAGGAGGCGCAGGTCCACCTACCTGAGCCCACTGCAGAGCTGAGCACACAGCATTGCTCACAGTGGACGAGGCAGAGGGAGGGGGAAGGAGGTGAAGCGTCTTCTGCATAACATGTTGTCAGTGGCAAAACATTAACTGGGACCCAAGCCTCTGACTTCCAAACTCTGAGCATTTTCTACCAGATGACATACCTTTTAAACAAAACACAATGCTCATTAAAGTGAGCGTATTCTTCATGACCTCACTGGCGTGGGTAATGGAAAACCGAGAAATTATCTCTAACTGAATTGGAATGTTTACACTGGCTGCATAGCTGCTCCCCTAAAGGAATCTGTCGGGAAACCAGGCTCTGGTTTCCTAATTTCCTAGTGTGTGGTTTTTGCTCTGCAGGGCACTAGGGCACAGGAAGGGAAGAAGAGCTGAGGGGATTATGGCAGACATGGCAGGAAGGTGTGTGTGTGTGTGTGTGTGTGTGTGTGTGTGTGTGTAGGGATCTTTCCAAGCAAAGTTCTCACACATGATAAAAATCAAATGAATGAAGGCAGAAATTGTATTTTTAATGGTATAACAATTCACAGTACCAAGTCTCCACCTGGAAATGGGAAATCTCCCTTAGGAAGCATCTCTCCTTCAATGCTGATGCAAAATTGGGAGAAAGTCTAGGAATACTTTAAAACCTTTCTTCTTTTCTCCTGAGCACATGACACGAGAGTTGCTGTGCTTTGCTGTTTTGGGTTGTTTGTTTTTGTAGGTGAACCACCTTAGATCATAAGCTTTAAGTGTTAATTAAGAATGATATTAACACACTGATCTAGCCAACCCTGATGAAAAGATGATGGTCAAATGAGCCACATTCTCCAGATGAGCTCATAAAATGTCCATTAAAAGACTACTGGGTAAAAGGAGTGCCGAAGACCATGGAAAAGCACACGCTGTCCCACAGGATACAGGCGAATAATTTGACAGTTCAGCAGAACCAATTCTCAAGAGAAAAACAGTCAAGTTCAACCCATCCTTCCCAAAGACAGGTGAATTTTGCTTTTAACATTTATCCAGTGACTTGTAGGAAACATACTAGAAATAAAGGAGAAAAAAAGAACTATTCAGTGCTCTCTGGAAGTTATTTTCTCTAATAGAAGGATGGCCATATTTCTGGATTATCTCTCTTGGAATGTAAAGCTTTTTGAGGTTGTCTGTCACCCCTGAGAGCAGAGTCTTCTAGCTCATAAAATACTAGAGAACAGTTACAGGAAAGTTATACCTTAGAACTAAATTACCTGAATACAAGAGGCAGTTTGAAGGTCGAGTTCAATGCACTGGCCAGCCTAACCCCAAATAGGTCAACTAAATTTTGTCTTATGATTCAAAATATCTGGTGAGTAAATAACTAACCTTTCCCTTCTCTTATTTGCTAAAAGATGGAGACTAAAACAACTACAACTATTGCAGAGCTTGATGGGACCTTACAAATTATGTAATTTAAGGGGTGTCTTCTTTCCTGAAGATAAACTAGGAACATCTTTCTCATCCCTCTACAGTTCCTAGACTGTCATTTCTCCCACACCTTCCCCAAGAGAAAAATGTTAAATGAGACCTTGGAGTGGGGAAGGCAGTGTGGATGGAATATCCTTAGTATCTGGGTTGACACTTGGAATATATTTTGCCCTAAGAAATGGGACCATACTTCTGGTACATTATGAACATGTGCCTTAATACTTTCAGGTTGATTCTAATTTTTTTCACATAAAGATGACTTGTTAAATGTGTTTTTACTTTCTATCTTTAAGACTTTTCATTTTGAAAATCATAAATAAGGATCCTACAAAAAAGTTCATTCTACCCTGAGGACCCACTATGTGCCAGACACAGAACTGGGTGATGAGATATAAAGGTGGGACTCCAAGGTCTCCAGCCTGAAGGAGCTGGGACATAAATAACTGACAAAAGCACATATAATCGAGGCATGTAGAAAGGGTCCTGAAAACCCAGAGAAAGAAGCAGCTGGTGCTGCTGAGAAAGGATTGGAGAAGGCTTCCCATAGGAGAGGACGTTCTACAGGGGCTTTGAAGGCTCAATAGGAGCTGGCCAGCAGAGAAGTGGGACAAGGGAATTACAGTCGGTAAGAACAAGCCAATCCACAGAGGGGTAAGAACTGTGGAATATTCCAGATGGTATGAGCATAGAGCGCCCAGTGGGAAGCAGTAGGAGAGAAGATAGAAAAACAGTGTGAAGCAACATATGAGGAGCTCTGAACACCAAACTATGGAGTTCAGACTTTAATCTGTAGGTAATGTGGGGCCATTCACTGAAGGTTTTTACGTAAGGAAATAACACAACTGGGTGGCAAGTCCAAGAACAGACTGGACGATGGAAGACCAGTTAGGAGACTTACAATAATCCTGCCAATAAATGAGAATCTAAATCCTAAATTCCAAAAAACTGTCTCCACCACCTTCAAATCAAAGCTTGGGGCCCACTTGTAATGTTTTTAGCATGAGGCAGCCCAAAACTGTGCCTCGGAGATGGTCCACTGCCTTTAACTGGCATCTGCACCTGCAGTTCTTCCCCCTAGGAAAACATCACCTCCTCTTTCTCACCTACCTCATATGGATTCCATAAAGGGAGCATATCACATAGCTTAGACCGAAGTTTGTGGAAAAAAGGCCTTTAATGGAAAATATGTTGCAATGCAACCAGGAGAGGAAAATGGGTAAGAGCACAGCCCGTAGAGTCTAACAAGTCCCAGCACTAACACTCACTAGCTGCTTGATCTCAGCCAAGTTATTCAGTCTCTCTGTGGCTCAACTTTCCTCATCATAAAATGGGAACGAAAAACAACCTTCCTTAGAATGTTGATTATGACGCCTGTAATCCTAGCACTCTGGGAGGCCGGAGGCGGGTGGATTGTTTGAGCCCAGGAGTTCGAGACCAGCCTGAGCAACAGCGAGACCCCGTCTCTACTAAAAATAGAAAGAAATTATATGGACAGCTAAAAATACGTATAGAAAAAAAAAAAAGAATGTTGATTATGAGGTTTGAAAAGAGATCCTTGGACAAGTACATAGTAAGCAAGGAAAAATAGTAACTATCACTCTTAACATTCACTTTTGACAATGGATTGAGTCTGAAATGGAATATTGCTTCTAAGTTTCAGGTGTGTATAAAAAAATTCAGTTATTCAGAGCTATTACAAATGACATTGCTTTATTTTATTTTATTTTTGAGACAGAATCTCACTCTGTTGCCCGGGCTAGAGTGCCATGGCGTCAGCCTAGCTCACAGCAACCTCAAACTCCCGGGCTCAAGGGATCCTTCTGCCTCAGCCAGGAATGTGCCACCATGCCTGGCTAATTTTTTCTATATATATTTTTAGTTGTCCAGATAATTTCTTTCTATTTTTAGTAGAGATGGGGTCTTGCTCTTGCTCAGGCTGGTCCTGAACTCCTGACCTTGAGCGATCCTCCCACCTCGGCCTCCCAGAGTGCTAGGATTACAGGCATGAGCCACCACGACTGGCCTGACATTGTTTTAGATGGTCTACTTTTCTAAGATCGAAAGTTCCCCTGTCAAGCAGTAAAGCTCATTTTAATTTTATCCTTTCTAAAATGTATCATACTTACTTAAACAGAATATGCTAAACAAAATGTAATCTTCTTTCTGAGGATGTGTCACCATGGTTTTCTCAAGTTCCTGCTGATGTATAAGGAAGAGCTAACACAGTAAAAGTGACTTGATATACGATGGATTTGGTTTTAATGGATGTTAAATTACATCCCAAGACTGCCTAGATTAACATCCTCCACTGTAAAATGTAAAACATGTTGCAAGTACTATCTGACATTCACACAATAACAGGCATGAGGTTGCCTTTTTAAAAACTTTTCATTGTTATTTTTATTATTTATTTTATTATTTAAAATTTCAAACATAATAAAAGTAGAAAGAGTATAATAAACTCTCATTATCCATCACCCACCTTCAATACTAATCAATATACTGCCAGTCTTGTTTCATTTACACCTCTCCATCCCCTGACCCTTATTTGTTACCATTTTTCCCACAGCTATATTGAGGTATAATTTATACTTGTAAGTGTACAATTCAATGATTTTTGGTAAATTTAGAGAGTTGGGCAACCATCACTGCAATCCAAATTTTAGAACATTCCATCATCCCGAATGGATAAAGAAAACGTGGTATACATATACAATGGAACACTATTCAGCCTTAAATAGGAAGAAATTCTGTCATTTGTGACAACAAGGATGAACCTGGAGGGCACTACGTTAAGTGAAATAAGTCATGCGTACAATACACAGATCGATCACATGGATCTCACTTATATATGGAGTAAAACACTGAACTGAGAAATGGAGAGCGAAATAGTGGTTGCCAGAGCCTGGGGGTCAGGGGGATTGGGAAGATGTTGGTCAAGGGACACACAATTTCAATTAGACAAGAGGAACAAGTGCAAGAGATCTACTGTACATCTTGGTAACATTAATTAATAACAACATACTATACAGTTTAAAATTGCAAGGAGACTAGATTGAGTGTTCTCACCACAAAAAATTATAAGTATGTGAGGTAATGGATATGTTAAATAGCTCAATTTTGCCATTGCACAATGTATACATATATCAAAACATCATGTTTGTACACCATAGATATATATAATTTTTACTTGTCAATTAAATAAATTTTTAAAGTACAATAAAGGAAAGAAGGAATCCTACCATTTGTGACAACATGGATGAACCTGGAGGACATTATGCTAAGTGAAATAAGTAAGACAGATCGGGTGTGGTGGCTCACGCCTGTAATCCTAGCCCTCTGGGAAGCCGAGGCAGGAGGATCACTTGAGGTTAGGAGTTGAAGACCAGCCTGAGCAAGAGCAAGACCCCATCTCTACTAAAAATAGAAAGAAATTATATGGACAGCTAAAATATATATAGAAAAATTAGCTGGGCATGGTGGCGCATGCCTGTAGTCCCAGCTACCCGGGAGGCAGAGGCAGTAGGATCGCTTGTGCCCAGGAGTTTGAGATTGCTGTGAGCTAGGCTGACGCCACGGCACTCTAGCCCGGGAAACAGAGTGAGACTCAGTCTCAAAAAATAAATAAAATAAATAAATAATACAGAGAAGGACAAATACTGTTTAAAAGAAAAAGAAGATGCTCTGTGGAAGCTCAAAAAGAAACAAAAAAAAAAAAAAAAGAAAAGAAAAGAATAAGAAGAACATTTCATCATCCCCAAAGTGCCCATTTGCAGTTAATTCCTATGCTCACCTCAGTCAGCCACTAGTCTATTATACTTGCTGCCTTTATAGATTCACCTTTTCTGGACATTACATATAAATAGGATCACACAATATGTAGTCTTTTGCATCTGGTTTCTATTACTGATAAAGTTTTTGAGGTTCATCCAGGTTGCAGTAGATACAGTACTTTGTTCCTTTTTATTGTTGAATATTATTTCATTGTATAAATATGCCACATTCTGTTATTCATTCACAAACCGGTGGGTATTTGGGCTGTTTCCAGTTTTTATCTCTTATGTATAATGTTGCTATGGACACTTGCATGTAAGTATTAGTGTGGACATATATTTTCATTTCTCTTGGGTAGAAGTAAAATTGCTGTTTTTTTTATTGTCTTTTACCCAAAGAATCACAAAATATCAGAGTTTGAGTGGACCTTAAACATCATATGATTTAACCTTTTATTTATCAAATAAAGAAGCTAAACTCCAAAGACATCAACTGATTTGCTCATACTTACAGTTCATTGGTGACAAAGACAGGATTCAAATCCAGGACTTCTCCTTCTTCTTTCTAATTCTTTTTAAATCAGTTTTCTTTCCTCCCCACTACATGCCGTCCCCCCACCTCCCAACACTCCTTCTGGAGCTCTCTGCCCTCAGCTCCACTCTGGGCCGGCTCTTCTCCCTGGGCCGAACTGCTATAGGAAACTTCCCTCCTTAGCCATCCTGGGAATCCTCTTTACCTCCTGCAGACTTTCCCTCCCTCACTCCCATGGAACACCCTCAGCCTCACCTCTGCCTCCCTGGAACCTGGGAACTCTCATTTCTGAGCCTTGTGGGGATTCTGTGAGCAGATCAGTTGTTCTGGTCCGTCCTCTTCCCTCGCCCCCTCCCCAAAGGCATTTTATTCTGGGCCCCACCCTGTCTCTCTGCAAACTGATTCGCCATCACTTCCTCCGCTTTCTATCTTTAGGTCCTGTGTGGTTTAGGTTACAGACGTCTCCAAGGTTTATGAGGAGATAGTCTGCATTCCTGGTTTTTACTTTTTTAGCTTGAGGGAGATTTTCAAGAGAAGAAGGCAAAAATGTCTTTGCTAACTTGAAACCAGAAGTCTCCAACTTTCTTGAAACTATGTCTTGGGTGAAACACTTACATGGTCAATGAAAATACACAGGCAATGATCATTCCATTCAAACTACTGGGCAGGAAGGGGTCAAAACTCTACCCCAAATCTTAACCAGGAATTTTATACCATAAATGTCTTATGTGTGCATGAAAGAGGCTTCTTTTCACTACTCAAAGACAAAAGCAGCCCTTACATCACACTACGGCTAGTTATTACTTCATTAGCCCAGCTCAGGCAAAATAAGAACCCCCTTTGAAGCTAAAAATAATCCAAGAGTTTTTAAAAATAAAATTATTATTCCAAGTTTCCTATAAATATTATGGCAAATGCCAAGCACACAGAACTGATTTTGAACACTTTTTTCCACTTACATAAATCAAATCCACTGTACTTACTCTTTCTTCTGAAAAATGTTTTAACTGTAAATTATGCACCACAGGCCAGAAACAGTGGCTATACACACATGGAGTAATTGGCTGCTATTATCCAACCAGTCAGCAAGTAGTTACTGGGCATCTAGAGCGCCAGGTACAGAGGGGAAACAGAAGTAGATAAAGATATGGCCCTATGGCCCTTGCAATCTGCTGGTGATAACAAGACAAATACATGAAAAGTTAAAGAGTACAAGGTGGTATGTGATCAAGGGCCACAGGCAGAATTGTCACAGAATTTTAGAAATGAGAGAGCTGGCCACCTGGATAATACTGAGAACAAGAGGGAAGGAAGGGCTCACATACAAACTAAAGCTACAATATGCCAATGATTATGTCATTCACATGCTCTAAAACCTTCAATGACTCATCACCAACAATCAAAGAAAGTCCAAACTCCCTATCTTGGCAACCAAGAGCTCACAGGCCCTGGCCCCTTCCTCCCTTGCTAGGTTTTGCTCCAGCCACACTGCTCCACTGACGTCCCCTGAACACACTGACACCTGTTGCTGTTCAACCTCCCTTCCTCCTGATGCCCTATCCTACCCAACACCCTTTCCCTCAGCAAACTCCACCAATTTTGCAGTCCCTCTCCTTCCTTTGAGGCACATAACACTGTTTTTTTTTTCCATTACTATGCAGATCTTTGCCTCTTGCAACAGCCAGTCTCCAAGATGCCTCCAGTGATTCTCACCTCCTGGTATTCACTCTCTTGTGTAATCCCCACCCCCGTGACCTGTGTAACCAATAGGGTATTGCAGAAGCGATGGTGTGTGGCTTCCAAGGCTTGATTGTAAAAGACATTTGAGGCTTCCACCTTTTTTTTCGTTTGATCACTCACTCTGGGGAGAGCCATCCCCCAAGTCATGAGGACACTCCGGTAAACCTGTGGAGAGGTCTACTCGTGAGATTTCCTGCCTACAGCCAGTACCAACTTGCCAGCCATATAAGTGAACCATCCTAGAACTGGATCCTCTGGCCACAGAAACACCTTCAGATGTCTGTGGACCTGGGCAACTCCCTGACTACAACCTCATAAGAGACCCCCAAGTCAGAATCACCCAGCTAAGTAGCTCCCAAAATCCTGACTCACAGAAACTGTGTGTAATGATAGATGTTTATTGTGTTTAGCTACTATGTTTTAGCGTAATTTATTATGCAATAGATAACTTATACAACTCTCTTCATTGAATTCCAATCATTTCCATTCTAACCTTCTTCTTAGAACTAGATGAACATTTCCCAGAGGGCAGGTACTTTCTGTTAAATTTTTCAACACTCTGCATGCTTTAGTAAGACATTTAGTAATCTTTAGTTGGTTAATGGAATGATAAAAGAATTGAAAAACTTAATGAAATAGCTGGCAGAGTTGTGCCTTGGGTTGACTTCCTCTTGATTTTGGGTGATTCTGTACTTTTTTTTTTAACTTTCAGGACTTAGTAGCATGGAAGTAGTAACAGCTGGCAGTCTGAATTCTGATCCCAGGCCTGGCTTTCCGAAAATACTGCCAGGGATATACAGAAATCTCACCTCATCTTTAAGTCAGGACGTGTCTCCCATTCTGACATTCCTAACTTATCCCGGGGCAAGAGTGACTTCAAAGTGTCACAGGTGGTACGTGGGCATTGGGCACGGCAGGAGTCAGTGATGGGGACTGGGGAAGAGGCTGGCAGTAATACACAGCACCCACTGAAACAGGGTCGGCGTCAGTCAGCCACGTCCAAGCAGCCTGAACCTGGCAGAATCCCCAGGCCAGGCACTCTGGCCCCAGTTCCAGGAACCGAAGGCATTTCATAAGTTTCTATTTGAGAAGATTTCTTCTGAATCCTCCAATATTTTAAAGAGGGTTCCAGCTCAATGCAGATCTGTTGAACTCAGGGTTAAGTTATAGTCTAACAGAGTCCTTCTCACAGATCTTCTTGGGATCCAGTGAAGCTGGTCTGGGTGACTAGCAAGACTAAATGCCTCTCTTTAAGTCATAAATAAAAAGAGAAAAAAATAGGACCAATCTTTTGGGGGTCCTTGCATAAAAAAAACCATAGCTACCACACAAAGATACAGTCACCCCATTGGGAAACAAAGACATCTGATAATCATCCCTTTGCGAAATCATAGGCAATTATACATGATAAGTACAGCAAGGCGAGAGCGTTATAAAATACGCTAATTCCTAACAGGTAAGCTGGCCCAGAAGGCAAATTTACCATGAATTGACATTTGTATCAATGACTCTGCATAATGAAAGAAATAGCAAAATAATTAAGAAACTCCGCAAGGGAAAGCTGCAAAATTGTGCTAGAAGACAGTTGGTTCTCATTGTAAAAAGGAGTGAATGTGGCTTTAAGTGAACGAAAGAAGCACACGTCTAGTCAATGTAGCCTAGGGCCAAAACAAGATTAGTTCTGAGAATGAGTATTTAGTGCTCCTTATAATTCTGTGCAGTTTACTATTAAATGCCCCTTTCTCTCTTTGAAGACTATATGCGCAAACCTCAAAGAGATTCTGGTATTTAGCTTAATTCTTTCCATATGTTAAACACACCTCATTGCCTGTAGGCACCAGCTAGATTGGTTTCTTCTGAAAAAGGAGGCTAGAGATTGATTTTTCTGCGTAAAATTATTCCATCCTATTAGTGTTTGAGATCTGAAATTTATTAGCAAACAACTTGGGGCTAGTTATACAAGCCTGGTGATAAGGAATGGCTGCCTTCCAGCTGTTCCCAACATGCCTTTGTAAATAAAGAGCCATTGCTTGAGCAAAACTCTGTGTAATCTCTTAAAGATGTGTGTTTAATTAAAGAAAACTTTTTTGAGTGGCTCAAGACCTTAATCCCATCACTTGTGCTACAGACATTAAGCAAATCACTTGTTAATATTTTTGTTCTAGTACAACTCAGCAATATCAGAATAAGATCATGTCTTTTAAAAATAAATGATGCTAATATTCCCTGAGGCTACATCTTTGTTTCACACTCTCCATTTCTTTCTGAAGAAAGGCAAAAATCAACAGAACTCTAATCGGTTCATTTAGAAACACAATCAAATGCCCATAAAAACATTGAAAACTATGCAGGAAAAAATATTAAGAGGAAGCAGAACATTATATTTCTGGGTATATTCTATGGTCACAGCTATATATAACTTTGGCTGAAGATGGAAAGAAATATGAGAAATTTAACAGATGTTTTCTCACACATATCTATAACCTTACTGTTTTTTCTTTCTAAATTTCCTTTTCCTGGGAGTTGTCTTAATAGTGGGTGTAGTATGTTTGCTTTTTTTTTTTTTTTTTTTGAGACAGAGTCTCACTCTGTTGCCCGGGCTAGAGTGAGTGCCGTGGCGTCAGCCTAGCTCACAGCAACCTCAAACTCCTGGGCTTAAGCGATCCTACTGCCTCAGCCTCCCGGGTAGCTGGGACTACAGGCATG
>JAQIFY010005051.1:0-11330 GCA_028533085.1 Varecia variegata | reverse complement strand
CTCAGCCTCCCAGAGTGGTAGGATTATACGCATGAGCCACCTGGCCCACAGCTGCTTTCTCAATGACCTCCACATTGAAGGCTAAACCCAAGGTCAATCCTCTGTCCTCACTTTACCTGACCTATCAGTGACAGAGTGGCCAGTCCCTCCTCCCAGAAACACTTTCTTGTCTTGGCTCCAGGAATCACACTCTCTTGTAAACTTTCTTTTTCACTATGGGCTTCTTCTCAGTCTCCTTTACTAGATTCTCCTCATTCTCCTGACCTAGAACACCGAGTGCCCCTCAGACCTTGGAATTCTTGTCTTACCTATACCCCTCCATTGGGGATCTCATCAATTCCATGGCTTTAAATACCATCTCTACATTGATGGTTCTCAAATATATACTGCATATCTCTAGGCTGAAGCCCTCTTCCAAACTCCACATATATTTTAACTGTTTACTCAACATCTCTGCTTGGATGCCTAATAGACACCACATAATTACCGTGCCCCAAACCAACTCTTCCCTATTCCCCCAAGCTTGCTCTTCCCACAGACTTTCCCACCTAAGAAAACAGAAACTCCACACTCCATACCACATCCCTCAGCATATTTTTGGCTCCACCCTTCAAAATATGGCCAGATTTGGAGATCCCGAAAATTTCACAAGCCCTTCCTCTCTACCCCTATGGTCTAAGCCACCATCAGATCGTATCCCATGACTACAAAAAGCCTCCTAACTGGTCTCCTGGCTTCTCTCTTTGCATTCCCATGGTCCATTCTCAGTATGGCAGCCAATGATCCTGGTAAAATCTAAACCTACTCAAAACCCTCCAAAACATTAACCATTTGGCTCAGATGTAAAGGCCGAAGTCTTTACAGTGGCCTATGAGTTACTCTAGGATGTAGTCCCATTACTTCTTTGCCCTCATTCTCTATCCTGCTCACCTGCTTGAACTGCACACCTTGGGACCTTGGCATTTGCTGTTCTCTTCACCTAGAACATCTCCCACAGATATTTACATGGCTTGCTGCTTTACTTGTTTCAGGTCTTTTACTCAAGTATCACATCCTCAGAAAAATTTTTAAGTTTAAAATTTTAAATTCACCTTCTCAGTAAGCCTATTTAAAATTACAAATTCCCCATCCACCTCCCCAGATTTGTTTTCAATAGTTCTTTCATTAGCAACTTAACACATTATGTATTATTTTGGCTCCTTCTCCCTATCAGCATAGAAGATCCACAAGAGCAGAGATTTTTGTCTTGTTCACTGCTGTATCCCACTATAATGCTTGGCACAGGAAAGGTACTCAACTAATGTGTTAACCAAGTGAATGAACGAATATGAGTGGTTAGACCTGAGATGAGGTCTATGTGATCCTACAGAATGTGGCTCCAGCTTCAATACACGTCTTGCACTATTGTTTTCTTGACCTAAACAGAAGTCACAGATAAAAAGTGGCAAAGTATGTCTGGGGTTTTATTTTGTTGCTGGTTGTTACTACTGTTTTTATTGCACATCTAAAACACGATAAAAATCTTTGAAAATAAAGGATGTAAGCATCAGTAGTTAAATTAAAAATATTGGCCAATACATTTATGGCTTGGAAAAAATCTGATCTCTCAGCCCCATATTTCTGTTTACCTATGCCTTGGCCTTAAAAAGTGCCTGCTCTCCTTTTAAGCTTGGGGCATAAAGGATTTCTTTTAGCACAAATCCTGATTCTAAAAAATTCTGTGAGACTCAGGGAAAGACATGTTAGGTGCACATCTTTCTCCATTTTAAACCATTCCTTCTGTTCTTCTATTTCACCTCAACTCTTAGGACAAAGGATTAAATCTGAAAAGTACTACACCCAAAAGAAGAGAACTCTGCATAAACAAGGAACTATCTTTATACATAAATAGAATGTACCTGAATGACATCATACTAAGGGAAGTAATGTGCTTTGAAAGTCTGCTGCAAGAGGATAACACCTCTCTGTGGGTTTGAGTATTTTGCTGGCTTTCCCTCTTTACTGCTAGGGATTTCTGCTGTCCAAGTTCACTGACAGAGTTACTGATGTTCCTCCTGCCCATCATTTCTCAAGGCCAAGGCATAAGTAAATAGAAAGATGGGGCTGAGAGACCACTGGAGTACTTAAGGCAATTGTAGAATTTAATAAATATGCCTGAGAATCACCCATTGGTATAAAAAGCAATAACTTCAAAGTAATCTTCCAAAATATCAAAACATGGAGATGTTCCACAATTGACATGCTTGCCCTGCTCAATGCTACTTACTCATGTCCATACACTTTGAGTTCCTTCTTCCCCAATGACTTCACCCCACTAGGCCTTCAAATCTATTGCCTATGAAAAACTTTTAAAATTACTGGCACTTTTAGGGTAGAAAATTTCAGAGTAGAATATTTGAAGAGATATATGTATGGTTAAAAACTATAAACTTGTAGTGGATTAAGCTTGTACAATGTGTCTTTTCCGGCAGGGCTTCGCAGTGTAGGCCCGGGTGCTAGAGGGAGTGAGAGGGCTGGTGGGACTAATAAGCTAGGCTTGGGGATTTGCTGGACAGATGCTCCACCTTAATGAAGTTCCAAGGGAGGTACGGGTGGCTAGTGATAAAGTAGGGACAGTGGCTAAACATAGGGTCTAGCCTTGAGAGAAGGATGTGAAGCCAGGAAAGGCAGCTGTCAGGCTGGGGAATAAAACCTGGGGTCAAGTTACAGCCACCGGAATGAGAGTTCTCATACAGACAAATGCCCATGACAAAGAGCTAAAGGAAAAATGCAAAGTGCAGAATAGTATGTTAAAACATAAAGAAGTAGATATAATTTACTTATATAAGCTTATTGGTATATGAAAATTTTCAGGGCCGATTAACAAGAAACTGAAGTGGAACTGAGAGGAGAGACTTCATTTTATATTCTTCTGTACCATTTAACTTTTTATATGGTGATACATTATCATAAACTTTAATTTTTCTAAAAGAGAAAAACGATTGATCTTTGTACAGGAGGAGAGCAGATATAAAACAGGGAACCGTGCAATGTGGAAGGATAATAGGCTGAAAAGATAATAGACTTAAAAGTTACAATAATTCTGGAAGACGATGAAATACATATATTGAAAAGAATATCTTATATTGGGCTTAGTTAGGTTTAACTGGTGTACTAAAAATGTATCAAAGATGTTCCAAATATACTTTCAATGATCAAAATAGAAAGGTTAGCTTCCAAAAAACCCAATGGGGGAGCCCAGGCAGCGTTATATTTGCTAACAGAGAAAGTCTATAGATACTGCTCAAAAGGAGGGGGAAAGACACACAGAGTTGCTGGGACAACTTTTCATGTCTGGAGGCTGGGTTCCAGGTCCTTCTGTAGGGCAAAAGGTCTGAGCACCACCCTTTAGGTCACAGCCTTATCATTTTATAACACTAGTTATATGAATGTTCATTAAGACAGACTTATCAATGACATATTATGAGAAGGAGAGGATCCTTTTAAACTGTGATTTCAAGAAATTATTCCTGGATCCAAAAGAGAAATGAATTCCTAGCTATGAAAGCTGAGCTATCTCAAGCTTTTCTCAAACAAACAAATAAACAAAAAGAACCAAAAAAATCCCCCACCAACCAAAACCTATAACTAAATAATTTTTATATAACACTAAATACAAACCTTATATGGTGAAGGTTCAATTCTTTCCCCGAATAATACCTGACCAAGATTTTCAGATGGGCGTTTTCCTTCTGACGCTTGGCAAAAATCAAATCTGGGGGAAAAGTATTTAAGTTTTCAAACATAAAAGAAACAATGAAATATCAAATGCCTAGCCAATCTTGAGAGTAGATTAGGTACTCTTCATTCAAGCAGCTCTAGTAGATGAATAAGAAATATATTCACACTCCAAGTCCTATGTACCACACTCCCCCAAACAAAAGTAAGACACCTGAAAATTATGCCTTAGAATGTTTGTTTTCTAAATACTTTTATTAAAATGTAAATTATAGAATTTTTATATTGACACATTTTATTTTTGTTCATTCCAATGATAAAATTATTTATATCCTTATTCTTCAAGCTAATTTTATATAACTTATCACCTTTTTTTATAACCTTCTAATCCAAATCTTTAATTAAAAATGCCATTTCAGGATTATGTGTTAAGTTTAGTCGGGGTTCCACCTCATCTCAATACACTGGACAACATAACCCAGTATGTGAAGCATGGCCAAATAGACTCTCTGAGAACAGAGAGATGTGGAGAAGCCATATTCAGTCACCTGTAAGATTCTCTCTGTGGTAATTCTCTTGTATTACTAACTTTAATAAAGTTCTGTTTAAACAATTTCAGCTTTGCCACAGAAAATTAAAGAGCAGTTCTGTGTTTACCCTAGAATGATATGGGGAGTACCTGAGACCAGAACAGTAATGACAACAGATTAGTGAGATTCCCAAGGAAGGTGAATGAATCTCAGGTGATTAAAAAACTGGGGCTGCAAAGTCCCAAATGACCATTTTCCATCTACTGGATATAACAGATCCACTCTGTTTTCCTAAGAATATCCATGAAGATTTAAATAGAGATGTTTGTTTATTTAACAAAACAAAAACTGGAAAAAGTTTTTAAGTCTCCAAGAGTTATATAAATATGGTCCATCCAATGATTAATTTTTTACTTCCCTCTTAGTCTTACTTTTTTGTGGATGGTTTTCTCCACAGCAAATACATATTTTCTTTCAAAACTCTTAAGTAGCAGAGGAATTAGAAACCAACTAAAATTTAGGAACTATTTTAGACTCTATATGGTATACAAATGAATAAAGGATATTCATGCAGCATTTTTCATAATAAAAAAACTGGAAATAATCAAATGTTGATAAGTAGGGAATCGGCGAAACAAATCATTACATTTTATCTCTACAATCACTACAATGGAAATAATAAACAGCTACTAAAAATACTGGGTAACTATATACTGACATGGAAAGATGCCCACAATATATTCAGTGAGAAAAAAGATACAAATCAAACGTAATAGGATAAGCCCACTTCTGTTTAAAATAAAAATGTGTAAATGTGATTATATACATTAAAATATTCAGAGAAAAAATGTGGAGTAGACATTAAAGTAGTGATTTTGGGGGACTGATTATGTGGGACAAAATTTTGTTTAAAAATGTGTGGGGTTATTTATAATTAAAATATTTTAAGAAAATAAAATGGCTTTTTGTCTAGTCAGATAAAAAAGGAAATCCGCTGTTTCAGTTGGTGCTTCTGCTGTATTACAAAGCAACATAAAATAAGGTGTAAAGGGTACACCTTAAAAAATGTTTTCAGGCTCTATACAATTTTTAAATGCCTATAAATTTGTCCTAAATGTGAGAAAACAAATTCTAAATACACAAAATTCTTATGAGTCACATAAAATTTTACCTAAAAACCAAGCCAAAAGACTTACGCTGTGTATTCATAAGGAAGAACAGATTCCACTGAGTCAAGCCTGTTCACAAATAGTTCTATTTCAGCCTGAAAATAAGGAAACACAGAATTAGAATATAAACAACTGGACACAAAGACTTGAGTCATCCTTAGTATTGAAAAAGAATTGGACATGCTTGAAATGTGAAATCTTATAATATCCAATCTACTTTTAACAACTCTCTTATAAATCCATTCACTGAGATTTATATGCATTTAAGATACATCAAAATAACTTTCAGAGTTGGAAATGTCTCCAATATTTTAAAAATGCCTTTTAAGTCCTAAATTTTCTAAAGACTTAAATAAAATATTTTAACTAAAAGCATTCATCACATCAATATAGATGTCATTTTAAAAATCTGGTTTCCAAATTCACTATTTCATTCTGTAGTACAAAAATAATTTTTATTTTTAAACAAAATTTTTAAACATTCTCATAGCAACCAAGAAATGCTGCTATGTTGGTTAGAAATTTGTAGATCAACTATACTAGAAACACAATTCCATGCATGTGTATACTCTTAAGCAGACAGGGGATAGACAATGACCACATTGTCTAACTTTGGAGGGCTGCTGTGATCAACTTGAGAATACTGAATTACAAGGTAGTAACAGTAAAGAAGTTCACAATGACCAGATCAAGTTCAACAATGGGGAAGGGGGAGAAAAGCTGTATCAACTTGCTAGGAAATATAGGCTAACTTAAAGGTACACCTTCCTATGGAAGCTTCCAAAATTTCTCCCAGGTGTAGCTGGAGTGCCACAGGACCCATGACCCCTACCCGCTCTCCCAAAATGAGCTCACTGTTATTCATGACAGAATTCACTAGCCGAAGAAGCCAGCATGTTAATTGTGCCTTGAAGTACTTTTAGTGCTAATCAAAAAACCATTAAGAGCTATTTCCTGGGACAAGTATTTTTACAGTCAGACCCCTATGGCTGCCTTTGGACTTCAATCATGAGGCTTCCTGGAATGGCATATAGCACACTTGTTGTTTTGATGTCACTTATTAGTGCTGTCAATAGTCCTCTACACTTGCTAACATCCCAAAAAACAAGATGAGATGTTTGGTGTACAATTAAAACAAACTCATAGTGTACACTGCCACTGGGAAAGCAGTCAACACAGCAGACAAGAGTATAGACTCTGGGGCCAGATCACCTGGGTTGAAATCCCAGTCCTATCACTTACTAATTGTGTGACTTTGGTCAAATTATTTAGCATGTCACTTTCCTCATGGGTGCTTCAGTTTCCTTATCTGCAAAATGGGGATAATAGTATTTATCTCATGGGGATATGAAGATTAAATGAGTTAACATTTATTTATAAAGTACTTCAAACAGTATCTGACATATGAAATACTATGTATTTGTTAAAGTGAAACCAAATAAATTTAATAATATTCAGAACAGGATATTCAATGGTACTGAAAACAGTATCATATGTAACCGCTATTCAAGTGAAATGTTAACTCGACAGCAACCCTGCCTCTGACACACACAAAAAATTTAACTGTGTCTCTTTGCATAGAATAGTCAAGACTATATCACTGGTCATTTTAGGTAAAAAGATAATGGGACATGACACTGCAGCATCACAACATACTTGAATACTTGAATAATTAGTGCCAATATATATAACTGTTTTGAAAGCATAACTCCCACTTGATGGCTTACTCTGCCAAAATTCACTAATTAGAAGGGGTCAACATTGCTATGAAGATACATCAGAATTCAAACAATCTACTTAAAATATCTTAATGAAGACTGAAAGGCCCCTAATAAGCAAATCCAGTTCACATCTCTAGATTTCTTTCTAGGAAGGAATGTAGCAATTATATTCTACACAACTAAGTTTTGAGTTTCAAAATCTGTACAGTCACATTGTCATCACATAAGCTAAGTCCCTCTGGCTACAATTAAGCATATTCCTCACTCTCAACTTTGTTCAGCACAAAATGATTAAGAACCAGGACTCAGAAGCTAGGCTGCCTGGGCTTAAGTCCCGAGTCTGACATTTACTAGCTGTATGAACACAGGCAAGTTTTATCACTTCCCTATGCCTCAGATGTAATAACAATACCTGCCTTAAGAGGTTTTTGAGGAGATTCAAGAGCAGTGCCTGGCACAAAGTACTGTTAGTGTTTACTATTATGCAGCAATGTCCAACAGAACTTTAAGCAATGATGGAAATATTCTTTATCTACACTGTCAAATATGGTAGGTACTAGCCATACGTGGCTACTGGGCACTTTAGAATGTGGTTAGTGTGGCTGAAGAACTGAACTTTTAATTTTATTTCATTTTAATTAAATTTAGTCACAGGAGGTTAATGACTTCTGTATTAGCACAGCAATAGAAAGAACAGCAGTAGAACAAACAGCAAGCTGCTTAGCACCATTTAGAGTCATGCTTCAATAATAGGGATATGTTCTGAAAAATGCATCATTAGGTGAGTTTGTCACAAAGTGAACATCATAGAGGGAATTTACAAAAACCTACATGGCACAGACTACCACACATCTAGGCTATATGGTATAGCCTATTGCTCCTGGGCTATAAACCTGTACAGCCTGTGACTGAACTGTAACACAGTGGTAAGTATTGTGTATCTGAACATATATCAACATCGAAAAGGTACAGTAAAAATACAGTATGAAAGATAAAAAATGGTATACCTGCACAGAGCACTTATCATGAATGGAGCTTGCAGGACTGGAAGTTGCTATGGGTGGGTCAATGAGTGACTGGTGAGTGAATGTGAAGGCCTAGGACATTACTGTATATCACTGTAGACTTTATAAATACTGTATACTTAGGCTACACTACATTTATAAAAAAAATAAGGCAACTGCACTATGATGTTATGATGGCTATGATGTCATTAGGTGATACAAATTTTTTTTCAGCTCCATTATAACCTTATGGGACCACTATTCTGTTGTTGATCTAAATATGCAGCACATGTCTATACATATAAAATCCCTTCATATATCTAACATTTTTACTCTAGTTGCTACAATCTTTTCTTTTCCTGGAAAAGCAAGTCTAACTTTTTTAGTCTATCCCAGGAATTGGTAAACGTTTTCTGTGAAGGGCCAGAATAAATATTTTAGGCTTTGCAAGATATTCAGTCTCTTCTGCTGAGTGTGAAAGCAGTCACAGATAATACATAAATGAATCAGTGTAGCTGCAGTCCAATAAAACTTTATTTATGGGCACTGAAATTTTATTTTCATGTAATTTTCACTCATCACTAAATATTACTCTTGATTTTTTTTCTCCAACCACTTAACAGTGTAAAAACAATTCTTAGCTCAAGGGCTCTACAAAAACAGTCAGTGAGTGAGCTGCACTGGACTCCTAGTCAGTCCACCCTTGAGCACTGTTTTCTAGGTATTTTTAAAAGTTATTTAAATTCCAATCTCAGAGGGCCCAACACAAGGTACAAGGTTCAAGAGTCTGATGCTGTGTGAAAATTTTAAGACATTGTTCAAAGGCATATAAATTTAAGGTAGAAGTTTCTTTCATTTCTACCCAACTGATGAGGCAAGAGTTTTTGCTTAGTTTATGATGTCCTCCCTGAAGTTTCACGGTCCATCTTTTGGTTCTAGAATTCGAAGATTGAGGGAAAACCCTATTCTCGCTTTCTGTCCTCTCTCATATCTCCTGTGAAATCTTAATCTTTTGAATTGCCCATCTCTTGGATCATGCCAGCTGCTTTTCCAGGGCCTTGCCCTCTTCTCATTTCCTTCTTAAAAAAGGTATGTCATTGAGAATGATGGCAAAATTCAAGGCTTAGACATCTAAGTTTCATGTAAGGATAAAATTATATTGTTGCTTTTCACCAGCCTTTCTATCCATAAGCATAAATTCTTCAAGGACACTCTTCATCTCTTTCCTATGTTCTATAATTGATAGCTTAGAGCTCATCATCTCAAAAATACAACATTAATTGCTTCTCCTCAAATATATTTTCTTAACTTGTCCATGAGCAAGAGAGCTTCTGAAAATATATTCCCATTAGTTTTACATTGTGTTACATATAGAGATTGATACTACTGGCAAACTAAAACATTTTGTGTGCACACTCTTTGCTAAATTTAAAACCCAAATTAGCTTCAAGCACCATTCCTGGAAGTCTTCACTGTTACCACGCCCCACGGCTTTATCCCCACCCCACTCAGCCTTAAGCTGACCCATACCACTTCCTTTAAATTCCAGTTTAGCCTTTTTAAAAAACAATCTTGTCAAAACCTTAGAAATCAAATTCACTGGCTCCCTCTAAAGCTCCAATAAGTCTTTGACTAACTCTAGAAGCCAGAAATACTTCTCTTCCAGAAACCATGTTAATCTTCCGTTTATATAACCTAGTGTCATTTAAACCAATTTTTACCATACTTATTCCATTTTAGTCTATGGCCCAATGGAGATTTTCATACCTTTTCCTTCCCAATTTTCTTATTTGTACTTTATTAGTTTTTATCCATCTTACATTTGGCATTTTATCTAATATCAAATCCCCATTAAATTTACCTTATCTGTCAACTTTTCCTGATCTGGTCAAGCAGCTTTGAATTCTCCTCCTAATCATAAAGGTGTTAACAATGCCACTTAACAGGCATATGTTTTAGCTTTGCTTTGTAGTTTATAAGGATGTCTACAATTATCAAGGGCTGTCCACAAATTTTTCCAAAATAGCAAAATCCAAAAATACAATACTACTCACAAATCTTTCACCTAAACACAAAGTTAATTTTAACACACAGCACATAAATAGGGAACATGACTTCAGTTTGGAGACAGGATAGCATCAGACTGCTGGGTTCATTTCAAAACTTAGGTCTACTCTCAATAAACATGTGCTCTTGGGCAAGTAATAATTTTGAATGTGAAGACTGAATCAGGTAATAAAATAGGAAACACTGCATGCAGAAGCTGGTCCATAATTGGCACACAATAACTACAAGTTAAATGAATAAATAAGCATAGCTGTTATAATCTATTATCTTAAAGAAACTGGACATTCCTGAATCTGAATAAAGATTTATGATTGTAAGGATAACTTCGAAGGCTTCTGTAAGAGACCCTTCCACTCCCCTCCCATCAAAGTAGTGCAAGTATGCTATACCAGTGTTTTCAAAGGTCACTAAGATGGTAAGCCTTCTGAGCCACTGTTTATTGCTTTGCCATTATTCTCATCTTGGCTACTAGTGTAAGCAAGGGGAACACAGCAATTACCAAGCACGATTCTCCTAAGAGCCTTATGGATCAGGGATTGCTCGCTCCACTTTAAGATAAGGAAACAAGTTAAAAAACAGGACTGCAGAAACAAAAAAAGTGAGTAAGCTCAACTGTTGCTACCACAGCTTTTAATTTCTGCTGCTTTCCTTCCTCCACTTTTCTTCCTTCTTGTCTCTTCTGACACTTTCCTAGGAAGGTTAGTCTATCACAGATACCACCACTATTATGGACCTATTTCTCTTGTTCCGTGCAGTAATCAAACACACCTTGGGTACTCAGTTTATTGTGGCTATTTTTATAGCACTTTCATTCACTCTTCCTTTTTTAAATTGTGAGAATTTGAAAATTTAAGAATTATTGCCTCACTTAAAACATCCTAATGAATGTAAATTAAAGACACCTTTAAGATGGAATAGAGCTGGGCCGGGCGCGGTGGCTCATGCCTGTAATCCTAGCACTCTGGGAGGCCGAGGTGGGCGGATCGTTTGAGCTCAGGAGTTCGAGACCAGCCTGAGCAAGAGCGAGACCCCATCTCTACTAAAAAATAGAAAGAAATTATATGGACAGCTAAAAATATATATAGAAAAAATTAGCCGGGCATGGTGGTGCATGCCTGTAGT
>JAQIFY010005050.1:0-11331 GCA_028533085.1 Varecia variegata | reverse complement strand
ACTCTTATTCTCATTGGCCTCCACATTTAATAAGTTGTTAAGACCCAATGACTTATCCCTAAAATATTAGTGGTGTCTATGAATGCAAATTAGAATGTCACCAAGACACCATTTCCCCTTATGAGATAGGCAAGAATCCAGAAGTTTGACCACATAGTCTGCTGTCATGACTGTGAAGAAACAGAGACTCACATGCATTGCTAGCAAGAATGCAAAATGGTAGAGCCCCTGTGAAGTGTTTTTTTGATATACAGCAAAATTACGCATGCCTTGACCTTTTGATCTAGGAATCCATCCCCAAGACACACTGGCAACATATAAAATGATATGTGCATAAGGCTATTCACTGAAGCACAGCTCATAATTGCAAATGACTGAAAACAACCCCCAAATTTCCATCAATGGGGGATTGGTTGAATAAATTATGAAACATTCATATAACAGAATATGATGCAGACACAGAAAGGAATGAGGAAAATCTCTATATACTGATGTGAAGGAAAGTGAAAATGCAAGATGCAGAAGGGTGTATACAGCATGTTACTTTTTGAATAAAAAAAGGAAGATGAATACATATACATATTTGCTTATATTTTTAAAAGAAGAAATGGAAAGATAAAACAAAACTAACAAAAATGGGTTACCTATAAGAGAAAGGAGATAACAATGGGAGAGGGTTTGCATGGATGCTAGATCTCTCTGAATATACCATATTTTATAGTTTTAACTTCGAAAGCATATAAATGTTTTACAAAATTAAAAAATAAAATTAAATAGAAAAGAAACAAAGTAATCCATAAAGATCAAAGCAATCTGAAATCTTCAGTGGCTTCCTACTATCTACCCACTGAGTTCAAACTTCTGAGCCTGGATTCGATGCTCTCTTTAGTCTCCCTGGGCCAATATCCCCAGCACACTTCCTGAGTCCTCTCCCCCATCCTCTCCACTCATGTACAAACATTATTTGAGCACCTAGTTTATTCTGCTAGCTAGACCTTACCTCTTTGAGGATGGACTCCATCTTTGAATCCTGCTGGAAACCTACAATGCTTAATCTCTATAGTTACCATAACACCAATCTCTATAATTACCACAACACAAATTGGTGACAATTATGGCATCTTAAAGTAATTGGCTGGAAATTTTATATTTATTCTGAAGAACTCAAAGAAGACATAGTTACTTGATAATATATAAAATATCTGGCTAAAGAGTAACTTTCTACAAAACAAAGATAATAATTGAAACAATCCAATATCCATCAGCAGATGAATGGAGAAACAAAGTGTGGCATATATCTGCAATGGAATATTATTCAGCCTTTAAAAGGAAGGAAATTCTGACACATGCTACACCATGGATAAACCTTGAGGACATTATGCTAAATGAAATCAGCCAGACACAAAAGGACAGATACTGTATGATTCCTCTTATATGAGGTACCTAGAGTAATCAAATTCACAGAGATAGAAAGTAGAATGGTGGTTGCCAGGCACTAAGGGGTGGAGGGAGTAGGCAGTTATGGTTTAATAACTACAAAGTTTCAATTTTGCAAAATAAAAAATGTTCTGGAGGATGGTGGAAGGTTGCACAATTTGAATGCACTTAATGCCACTGAACTATATGCTTAAAAATGATTAAAACAGTAAATATTATGTCAAGTATATTTTACCATAAAAAATTTAAAGAAATAAAATGAGCCACTTAGGAATACCTTTTAATGTTGACTCCTTTATAAATGTAACAATGTTTTAACCAAGGCTGTCCTCTCCTGAGCTATTAAGGATAAACTAGGGAAGAGACTTGGCTTTTTGCTTGGGACATGGTGCCACGCTCTCCCCACCAAGAGTGTTTCCAACAGAAACATTCTACCCTGGGACCACTTTGCACCCTGGGCTTTGTAGAAGCAGGACTTACACATAGCTGGCTAATTTAAAAGGTGTTTCTAAGATTCTGATGCTTGTTCCTAATCAACGCTTTGTATTGGCATTGACCCATAATATTTGCATCTGTGCCTCTGAGTAGGATGCTCCATCCTATCTACACATTCCCTGTATTCCCACAGGAAAAATCACTGCGCTCCAAGCTATTGCCACTTGGGAAGAATTTACCTTTGACTCAGTTTTAAAACTCTTTATTTTGTACCATATTAAAAGGAGACATAAATAATAGGAGAAACTATATGAGGGGAGAGAAGGTATGTGGGAACTCTCTGTACTTTTGGGTCAATTTTTTATAAACCTAAAACTGCTCTAAAAATTACATAAACTCTATTAATTAAAAAAATAAAACTCAGCATCTTAAATTCTTTGAGTTGCTGGTATAGCAAATGGTCTTATGGTCCATATAAGTAAAAATGATAGTTTTTAAACAAGGAAATATGTTCTTTTTTAAACATGTAATGCAGCTGGCCGGAAATTGAAGGCATATTGTTCTGAACAGTCACCATGCTAACCACATTTGAACATTATGGGAGGAAAAGAGGAAAAATAATTAGAATCCAATCCCTAGTTTCTGCTCCTTTCTGCATTGGAAATCCTCCACGCTTTTAGCACATGGCTTTGCTTCTTTCTTGTCTCTTAAAGAGTATAGAGAGACACACTGAAGGCTTTGACCATAAAGGCAACTAAATACTGGAAGAATACAGAGGTTATTGAACTACCCTTCTAAAAATTGTTTAAAATGTGGGTAGCAAGCTTATACTTCCAGCAATGATGGAGTAGCTGGTAGCAGACCAACCTTCCTGCTAAGGACATTTATAAAAGCTGGGCAAAATACCGAATACAAACATAGACAGACACAGACACACACACACTCACATATACAAGCCAGCTGCCCAAAGACAATGAAGAACAACCCAAACAGCCAACATGTGAGAGGTCAAGATCCCAGAGAGCAAAAACACTTGCTGAAGGGAGCCCTCTAGCCAGGGTCACATTTTTCCCTCAGCATAGTTGATAATATACAATATAGAACGTAGAAGCCAGCATCCCAGAGACTGTGGCAGTCTCAGTGGGCTGAACAGACAAAAATTGGGATTCAGAGACCATCGAGGATGAGGGGCTTAAAAACACCAGGCTTTCAGTTGAATCTCCGCAAGAGCCATGACCTATGATTGAGAACAAACCAGAATAAACCAGCATCAACTGGATCAAGGTAATATTCCTATAATCTATCTGGGAAAATTAAATCTTTACTGAAGGAAGTTAACATCATCCAGGGGCTCTAAAATTTTTCATACATAACGTCTAGGATTCAATGAAAAATACCAAACATTCTAGAAAACAGACCAAACCATTGAAATCCAAGAGAAAAACAGATAGTAAAAACAGATTCACAGATGATCCATATAGTGGAGTTATCAGACATGGACTTTCAACTGATTGACAACAAACTTAAACCAACACTTCACAAGAAAAAGAGAATACCTAAATGGCCAATAATCATGAAAAGAAACTCAATATCATTAGTCATTAGGAAATGCAAGTTAAAACTATAATAAGATACCACCCCAAAACTTTCAGAATGATTAAAAAAATATTAAGTGTTGGTGAGGACATGAAACAATTTGAATTCCATAAACTTCTGGTGTAAATAGTTACAACCACTTTGTAAAACTTTTATGCAGCAATTACAAAAGCTAAACATACATATACCCTATGACCCAGGAATTCCTTTCCTGGTTATATACATAAAAATGAGTGTTTATGTCTACCAAAAGATAATATCCAAGAATATTTATACAATTTTACTTATAATAGCCCCAAATTATAAACAACCCAAATGTCCACCAACAGTAGAATGGTATGTTCCATTATAACATAGTCATTCAATCAATAATTTGAGACAACAAAAAAGAACAAACTCTATCCATGCAACTCACGATGATGAAGATCATGAACATAATGTTGAGGGGGAAATGACAGATGAAAAGAGAACATGCTATATGATTTCATTTATATAAGGATTAAAACTATGCAAAACTAGCCTATGGTGAGATAAGCCTGAACAGTGGTTACACTTGGTGAGTGGCAGATGATGACTGAGAGAGAGTCCATGTAAGGCTTCTGGTGTGCTGAAAGTGGGAATGCTCTATTCTTGTCCTGGGTGGAGACTGGAGAATTGTGTTCATTTTTTGTAAACTCTACAAACTGTATACTTATGATCTGTGCACTTGGTGTGTATACAATATACTTAAATCGAAAATAGCCAGAACAAATAGTTAAGAAATAAATTATCTGGACAACTGGGCATTCCCAGACAACAGGGGCAGAGGGCACCTGGACTGGAATATTCTGAAGATAGCTTTCAACTGTGATTCACTTGCCCGTCCATAAAGCAGCAGCTCTCCTTCAGGGCTGTCTTCCCTGAAGACATGCTCTCTCTAGTCTATCTATCTTCCACATCCAATTTGGATTTTACAATACGTGGTTAAATTTGTTTTATCAATTTAACCCCAAAGTCAACAGATTCAAAATCAAAGTCTTCGTCATCTCTTCTTGCTACATGAATGTCCTCCCATATTCTCCATCACAGATAAGAGGATAATCACCTTCCCCAATGCTTAAGGTTGAAACCTCATCCCTATTATGGGACTCCTGGAGGTGGAGGTTATTACTCAGAAATCTTCCTCAACTTCATGCCCTCTTCTCCAACCACATTACTTTCATTTTCTTTTGTTCACTCATTCATTCATTGAGCTACTGTGTATTTGTGAAGTGTGTAGTGCCTGTAAGGCCCTGCAAGAGGGGCTGAGGATGAACAGAAGCAAGTCAGATACGCTCCCTGACAACCAAAGCCCTTGACTTTCGCCTGGACTCTCCCAACTGCTTTCTATGGAGTCTCACCAACAAGTTTCCCTCCCCACTTCTCTCCTCGCTCTGCACGGCTACCAGTTCATAGCTCTGTTCTCCAACACACATACCCTTTACATGTGTGTGCACATGCACACACACAAAGGACATAAACATTATTTAAATAAGCAAGATAAGCTGATTAAAGATAATCTGGAAACTATGTCAAGGAATCAAAAAGGAAAAGATCCTATCATTCACATTCCTAATACCCAAAGATTATTAATATTATTATTTTTTTTTTTTTTGAGACAGAGTCTCGCTCTGTTGCCCGGGCTAGAGTGAGTGCCGTGGCATCAGCCTAGCTCACAGCAACCTCAAACTCCTGGGCTTAAGCGAGCCTACTGCCTCAGCCTCCCGAGTAGCTGGGACTACAGGCATGTGCCACCATGCCCGGCTAATTTTTTCTATATATATTTTTAGTTGGCCAGATAATTTCTTTCTATTTTTAGTAGAGACGAGGTCTCGCTCTTGCTCAGGCTGGTCTCGAACTCCTGACCTCGAGCGATCCACCTGCCTCGGCCTCCCAGAGTGCTAGGATTACAGGTGTGAGCCACCGTGCCCGGCCAATTAATAATATTATTGATTGTCTTCTCAGTATACAAGTCTGACCATTTCCCTCTCTTCTTAGAAGGTGTCAAGTCATCCACTGCCTGTAGGACAAAGCTCCTTCTCATGAGCACTCAATCCAAGGCCTGTTACAGTCTAGGCCCAGCTGTCTTTCTGGGCTTCTCTCTGGTCACCCTGCCCATCCCTAACCTTGACTCTTGGGTCCACAATACTGCTCCTGGTTGTGGGCTGTGGATGCCGGGTCTTCTGCCTCTGTCTCTGCTCACACTGTTCCCTAGGCAATGATCTTCCCTCATTTCTCCAGCCTCAAAAAACTCCCACTCAGTATTTTGAGACCAGGTTCAAATTTCACTTCTGCTAGACCTACTTGTGTGACACCTGTCACAGCATGTTGTAATTATGTGGAGTCAACACAACTGTTAATGATACTGACTCTGGAGTCAGACTATCTGGGTTCAAGTCAGATCTGTGACCTGCTAGCTGTGTGTCTTTGGGCCAATTATTTTATCTGTTTTTGCCTGAGCCTCATGTATAAGAGGATAAAATACAAAACTCCTCTCAGACTGTTTCTATGAGGATTAAATGTGATGATCCTGTTAAAGGGTAACTTAGCATATTGCCAGGTACATAATAAGTGCTCAGAACCTGTTGTTTGCTGTGACTATCAGGTGTCTGCCTTGTCCCCCTAGACTGCAGAAGAAGGATTTCTTACTTGTCTTTGGACCCCCGACCCATGCCCAGTTCAAAGTAAGTGCTTTATAAATGTTTGAGAAATGAATGAATGAATGGGTGAATGAATAAGTGAATGATCTTCCAAATCTTCTTGAGATATTCTTTTGCTATACATATATCATAGTAAAAAAAAATGGAGGAGGAAAATGGGGAGAATGAGAGGAAGAAGAAAGTGGATGAAAGAGGAGAGAAGGAAGAGGAGAAAGAAGAATAAGAATAGTAATTAATTGCCACTGATGGTAATGGCCTTGGACTCTTGTGTGCATAAAAAATAGGCATCAATCAGTCCCCCAGGCTGCAGCAGACCCTCTTGCTGCTAGCTCTTTGGAACCCAGGAACATGTTGGCCCTCATACTTGGTGCCAAGCTCAACATTCCATTCTGGCCTCTGGGGCAACCGATTTGCACAACTGGGACTCCACCCAGAGAGGGGACCCTCAGATGGTGGCCCACCCCTAGTGACACCTCTACAAGGACTGCACAGGGCCTACCCAGGAGGTTCCAGGACATGGAGCAGAAGACAGATGTGCACCAGACATCCTATGCAGGGCATCAGCCCATCCTCAAATTCCCCAGGACAGATGCGGCGCTGGGTGTATGGAATATTTAAAGGTTCCCTTGCAGTTGAAGTATCTTGGCAAAACCTGGTTTTACTAACTCCAGATATAATGGCTTCTCCTTCTATTCTAAAGTCAGTGATAAATCCCCAAGAACTCATTAGTAGTTTCTAGCACACATAAAAGTACAGCAAGCCTTAGTTCTGCTGATTAGGGAGGCTACATAAATTTTTAACTGATTATTAAGAAATAAATGCCAACCTTTGCAGAAAAATACATTTTTCTCTGTCTCCAACTGAAAACCAAGGAGGCCTTAAGAGACTTCACCTCGGCACAGGCCAGGTGGCTTCACCCCAACCTGCAGGGGCCAGCTTCACCCTGGCAGCTGTTGCAAGGGCAGGTCAGTTGTCATCAGAGGCCCCACGTGTCTGAGCAGGGGGTCATGGCCCTTGTGAGTCAAAACCCACACAGAGAACACTGGCCCTCCTGGCAGCTGGCTGCACCACTGGCTTGCAGACTTTTGCAAAGCCATGAAACCACGGACTTGGAACTCAGGCCCCAACGTTTGACTTCCAGTTCCTCTACTTACCAGCCATGTGGCCCAGGGCAAGTTGCTTCATTGCTCTTAGTTCGAGGTTCCTCATTTGTGAAATCGGGATAATAATAGTATCTATCCCTCAGGGTTGTGGGAAGATTAAATAGATAATGCACATAGAGGATTCAGCACAGCGCCTGGGACACAAATCACGCTCAATAAATGATATCTATTGTTCCTATTCTTCAGGAATAATTTTCTCGGCGTCCAGATTTTTTTTTCTCTAGTGTTTCCACGGAGAGAGAAAATCGAAATTGAGGCTAGGGAGGCTGAATTAAAAAGTATAATAGCTAATCTCTAGGAGCATTTACAATGTTCCAAGTACTCTGTGGGCGCCGTTTGCGTGTTTCATCTCAGTTAATCCTCACAACAACATATCAGCAGGTACCACCATGAGCCCCACTTTTCAAAGGGGTATCCGAGGCCTTACCCCTTGGAAGGAAAGCGGCAGTGTGTAGGGTGAATGGGGGGATGGGTGGGAGTGGTTTTTAAAAAATTGTGGTGGAAAAGAAAGGGAATATTAAGAAGTATCTCTGTGGGTTACGAATTGGTTCCCTTCAATGTTCTTCCAGATACACAGGTTAAGATTGGAATTCCTTTTTATTTTTTTATTTTTATTTTTTTGAGACATAGTCTCACTCTGTCACCCCGGGTAGAGTGCAGTGGTGTCATCATAGCTCACAGCAACCTGAAACTCCTGGGCTCAAGCAATGTTCCTGCCTCAGCCTCCCAAGTAACTGGGACTACAGGCGAAGCCCAGCTAATTTTTCTATTTTTAGTAAAGATGGGTCTTGCTCTTGCTCAGGCTGGTCTCAAACTCCTGAGCTCAGGCAATCCTCCCGCCTCGGCCTCCCAGAGTGCTAGGACTATAGGTGTGAGCCAACGCATTGGCCTGGAATTCCTTTTTAATTAGTAGCTCCATTATTGTTTTGAGACTTCCTAAGTTCAGAGGGCATAGTTAAGTAGGAGGGAAGCACTTTCACCAGCACTGTAAGCCAGTGTCCTACCACAGCAAAAACTCATATTAAAACCAGCCGCAATGAATGACCTCACCGCATTTAGTCCCGCGTCCTTGCCATGCAGGGCACATCCTAAAAGTGGGGGAAGAGGCAGCTAAGGCCTCCAGACACTCAGCTACACTTAACCAGAGTAATCCACCCCCAAGTTTCTCCCGGGGCACAGTTCCTTTTTGTTCTTTCATTTTTGTCCTCTCTTTAATAATGAATGTGTGACTCAGAGGTTTAATGAGTTACCAGGAGAAGTTAACCAGAAGGGAAGCCCATTGAGTAAGTGCATAATTAAAACTGCTTATGGACGGAGGAGTACAATCATTGTGGGAGATGGGGAGCACTCGGGAATGACTCACAGGTTAGGCTGGTTAGAAAAGGGCCTCTGGGACTTAAATTATGTCTGGTGAAGATCTGGAAATTAAAGGAAATTTCTAGAACCCTTCTACAGTCAAAAGAGCTAGAGAGGCCACCTGGGACTTCTCCTTTCCCTCTCCAAGGATTTAGACTAGTAGCCAGGAGTCACTTCCAGGAGAAACTGAACAACAGCAAAGGCTGAATTCACCAGGGGAGTCATTACCCCTCTGGTGCTAACACAAGGCTCTAATGTCAATTACTTCCTGTTGTAGGTAAATTTCCTGCTGCAAATTATAACAATCAGAAGGAGAAAAACAAAGGCAGCATCACACTGGATTTTTGCTCTTTAGCCCAAATCCAGAAATATTTTGCATCTGTTGAGGCCTGGCTGGAGGAAAGACTACAGCAGACAAGCATGCACTGGAGACCAGGCTGATACAGTTAACAGAAAGACCACATGCCGACTCGAGACGCGTTATCTGTTCTGTATATGGTCAGGATTAGAAATGAAACAGTCCAGGAGGCTGTGAGTTCTTAGGAGAAATGCAGGCTGATCCCAAGCAAGAAACACAATACTCCCTATGTCGGGATCTCTGTAAAGCTACAGCCACAGAAAGCACCTTCTGCCCAGGAATCTAGTCCAAGAGTTTCTGTAACTAAAGCCACTTCAGATCAGCCATGCTAATGGAGTAACAGTACAAATTAATCCCAAATATCAGATGAGCTAAATATTATGACTTATTGTCTTATTCCAGTACAAGTGTGTTTGATGTTTGGACCAAAAGGGTCAAGGCTACCCTATCTTTCCTCCTAGAATATAGAAGCAATCACATTGGCAAAGTGGAAGAGGAGGTATGAATCAAAAATATTTCCACTAACAGAAATTTTAAAAAAGCTATGAGCTCAAAAGTTACATACAGAGTTTAAAATTCATTTTTAATTTTTGTTTGAATATAAGCTTATATAGTTTTTGAATAGCACTATATAAACAAAGAACAAAGTATTGAAGCTACAACATGAACCATGGAGGAGAAGGAATTGGAAGGTACGCTCGCTTTCAGGTCTTGAAATAAACTCAGTTCATTGAAATAAACTCTCCAGACTCCTTCCTCTATGCAGACAAAGAGTGAGTCACTTGGGTGGTCTAAAAGGCCTTCCGAGGGGTGGGGAAGGAGCCTAAAATTTTCTTTTAGTCAAAATTATGTTTACTTTGTAAAAGAAATATAGATTAATATATATTTGGAAGTGAAATTAGCATATGAAATGAATCATATTAGCATGAAAGGACTGAAGTGATTTATCTTTCATCTTTACTCAATAATGTCAGGGCAGTTATTTATATTTTTATCATACTTTCTAAAAATCTACCTCCCACTAGTCTGTAAGCCACTATAAACAAAAGTTAAAAGAACTGTCCTGAGTCCCAAGAAAACTGGAAATTTTGCCAGAGCAATCTTTATGCAAATAATTAAAGGTTCATTTTATCAAATAAAGTAAAACAAAATCTTGAATTGATACTATTTTAATCCTGATCCAATCTCCAAAAAGTCATTAATTCCCTAAGACACTACTAAGCAAGTAGGTGTTAGTTCCTTGTCAATAGTTGCCAATAAGTATAAGACATATTTAGCATGGCCCTAGTCTGACACAGCAGAACTGAAGCACTTAGAGTTAAGTCCTGGCTCCCACATAAATAGCTTACGCAAGTAAATTAACCTCTCTGAGCAAACCACGCCCTTAATGTTCCAGTCAATCCAAAGCATCTGAGAGAACTCCATCATGCAAAGACAAACTGGATAGAAGAACAAAAAAGAAAAGTTTCAAATGCAATGGTCCCTATTGTCTAGATTGGACGCAGAAAGAAAATTCAGAATTCTAGTGGAGGATGATGATTTCAGAAGGGTTGTTCATGGTCCACCTCTATTCTTAGCTAAAGGATAAGATGAATGCCTAAAAGGTTATAATGCAATCCAAAAATCCTCCCAGATTTAGCCAATTCTTATTCTGAATCACTCCCTGAGTCAGGGCAAGACACACCACCAGCTCCTGTCCTTGAAGAATACGGTTACCTGAGTCACAGGCTATTCTGAAAAGCCAGAACTGATCTACATCGAGCATTTCAAGGGCGAGCCAGGTCACCCACATGCAATCAACCACAGGTGACTTTTCCTTCTATTCATAGATATCCTGGAAATAGGCCTGAAAGCATAGAAGCAGCAACATGGAGCAGTGGAAGTGGCACATACTGAGTCCTGAACCACCATGAACTGGCTCTGAGATCTTGAAAAATTACTCAGCCTCTCTAAACATAAAATTTCTTGTCTAGAAAATCGGTGGCATAGAAGACTGCCCATTCTGAGTGGGGCCCAGGGCAAGAAAGAACTGCAGCAACTCCAGGCTGCAATACAAGCAGCCTTGCCGTTTGGGCCACCAGACCAGGCACATCCCAAGGCACCAATGGCAGCAGTGGCAGATAAGGTGCTGTGAGGTGCCTTGAGCATGCTCCAGGAGGAGAACTACAGCACAGACCCTGAGGGTTCTAGAGCGAGAGCATCTTCAGTAAAGGATGATATACCGTTCTATTATAAAAACAGCTCCTGGTTGTTATTGGGCCTTGGTGGAAACTGCACATCTGACCATGGGACAGCAAGTGACCATATG
>JAQIFY010005049.1:0-11331 GCA_028533085.1 Varecia variegata | reverse complement strand
TGCACCCCGAGGCGAGTCAGCTCCACCCTGTCTCTGAGCGCACCGAGGGTGCCCCAGGTAAGCAGGTCTGTGTCCCCTCAGCCGCCATCTGAGAGGTCACTGAGGCCGAGGCAGCTGTTTTTGGAGCCATTCCCGTGGGAGCACAGGAGGAAGTAAGTACAAAAGCGGCAGTTCAGGGTTCAGGGGCTCAGGGGCCTGGGGACCTGGGGACCTGGGGGACCGCTATGCCGGGGTCCCAGGCTCATGGCATCTGCACCCGCCGTTCCCTCCGCAAGGCCAGGCTGGCTTCCCTGCCTGAGTGATTCCTCCTGCCCTCCCCAGTCAGTCAGGACGGGAAACCGGAGGATGCTCTGGACCCCGGAGAAGCCACCCCACCACTCCCGGGCCGCCCTCCAAGGGGTCCCAGCCTTACTCTGGTCACAGCTCCGTTCACACCACACTGACACGTCCCTGCTCCGTGAAGGCCCCCGGGGACTCCCATATGCCCAGCAGATGCACAGTGGGTGCCTGTGGGATGAATACACAGCTCGATCCGGGGCTGCTAATCTGTGAGAGACAGTGGACGGAACAGCCTAGGAAATCGTCCCTGTGCACCACATCTCGCAGTGTGCCCAGGAAGGCTTAGGGGACCCCGACTCCGTGCTCAGGACGCAGAGAGCCGCGCCTTCCCCCCGCGGTGGGTGCTTGTCTTCCAGGTGTCATCCTCTATTTCTGTTATTATCCGTGACAACTACCACTTCTGAGTACTTTTTAGGTTCCAGACAGTGTGCTATATGCTCCTATGATGATCTTTAATCCTATTGCCCTGTGGGTAGGCACTGTTAACCCTGTTTTACAGAAGAGTAAACAAGGCTCAGCAAAGACAAAAACTCAAAAATGCACACTTGCCAGGCTGGGGAGCCGGAATTTGAATTTGAACCCAGCTCTGTGCAGCTTCACAGTTTAGTCCCCACATCACTAGCACAACCCTCCTCGCCACGAGGTTCTGTCCGTGGTGGCTGCGGGGAAGCTCAGACAAACGTGAGGCTCCGCCAGGCAGGCACCCAGACGCACGGCACGTGGCGCAGGCTCCGGTTCATCTCCACCAGGAGCATGCGTTGCCTTCACTCCAACCTCTTTCACATACTTGTGAAACTGTTACGCTATGAGCCATCTCACATCCTTTTGGGAACAAAGAAAGGTGAAAGACACAAATGTGCACCGAGAGCTCAGTGAGCAGCTCCCAACGGGGAGGGTGCAGCCGGCAATAGGGCCTGGCCCCCTGTGCACCCTCCTCCGGTTGGTTCTGTGACACGAAACTGCAAAGCACAGACTGAACTCGCCTGTGCAAGACACATGTCTGCACATGCATTTTAAGGGCGGAAGATTCTACGGTGACAAGGGGCACACAGTCTTCAACCAACGACACAAGATCATCAACAGGCTCTATAACTAGCTGCACCAAGGACGCAAGTCATTTTAAGGGTAAAATTTCAATGTTGCTATTTGTAAACTACGCAACGTATTTACGTGGTAAAAATGAAATTGTTAAATGTACACGGTTGGCAGAAATGGAGTCAGATGTACTGAGGGTGCCATTCCGGTGAAACACGCAGACAAATCCTCCCCTCCCCCAAGGTCCTCCCTGCCTTACCCCACCCCTGAAAGGCTCATGGTTCCCCGGGCAGCCCCTAAGAAGGCACAGCTAACTCTGCAACGTAATACGTAAGCTATCCACCCCCAAATTTTTGGCCTTTTCCTCTAACCTAGGTGAAGGAGGAAGGGAAAAGGTCAAAATGGAGAAAAACAAGCAGAACTGACCCTCAGGCTCGATGATACTGACAGGTGACCCGAGACCACCACCGTGTACAGCTGCCCTCCTGGTGCCCTCTGAAGATGGCTTAATCTCTCTTTGATGGTAGAGGATAAACACAGGTGTTAGGCCTAAAGGTCAGCAAATCCTTAATAAGATTAACGAACACTAAAGCCTTTTGAAACCTGTTCTGAAGACACCATGGAGGCTTTGGTGAAGCACAAGTGTTCGGAACCTCAGAGGGTGACACGGCTGCCCAAACTCTGTGCTGCCCGAGGCCCACTGCCCCGTCCGTGCTAGATGGAGGCACAGTCGTTCCACGGCAGGTCGGGTTGCGTCCGGAGCATCGCAAAGGTCAAGCTGGACACCAAAATTAAATGAAAGAGGGGATGACAAACACGTATGGCTTTTTAGACAAGGGGGATGAGAACAATGAGAGTCCCAGAAATAGGACGGAAGGTGGCCAAAGGCATCACAGGCCTTAGGGAAGGCAGAGGAGGAGGGGAACCAGCAGACGCCCCTCTGAGGTCTGAGGGTGAGTCACGTGGGAGGAGGACCAGACCTACTCCCCCCGCCCTGGGACACCCCCCGGGGTCAGACGGCCCCTCGGCACAATCTAAGGAGAAACTCCCTGATAGTCACAGCCGTCCCCAGTCGCAGCTGCTGGAAGGAGGACCCTGGAGCCGAGGGAGGGAGTGGAGCGGACGACCTTCAAAGGGTCTTTCCCAAATTCTAGAATCTATCAGGACCATGCCCCCAAGTTTTGGATTTCTTACAAACTTTATGAGAAACATAACAAGGGTCTCCCTGTTTCCTTTATGTACTAAACTCGTTTGACCAATTTTTTCATTCTCCTAAATATAGAGCTCAAGAAGTTTCCAAAGGAAACTTCTGAATTTAAAGAAAATCAAGTTTCAAAACCCCTTTTGGAATGTCCCTAACGAGAAATCTGTAGAGACACAGAGTAGCTTCACGTCGCTTTGGCTAATGGGCGTGGGCTTTTCTGCAGTGACGAAAATGCTCGAAAATAGATTATGGAGACGGTTCCCCGGCTCCAATGCATTGAAAGCCACTGAGCTGTAGGCTTTCAATGGGCGAAGCTTATGGTTATGTAAGTTTTGTCTCAATAAAGCTGTTTTTCAAAAACACCTCGCTTGGGCGTCATTGCTCCAGAGGAATTTCCATATCAGAACTGTCCCCACGAGTGCTCTCTTGATGCCACCGGCCATCTCGTGCATCTTGGCTGTCCCTTTCTAGAGGAAAGACTGAATGTGACTAAAGCTCTCTCTTCCCACCAGAAGCCAGTTCATCCATCTCACTCCACGAGCTGACCCGGTTGCCACCAACGCTGCCGGCGGGCGCGGCTCACCCATGGCCATGGCGGTAACTCACCCACTGCTGGCTCCGGGGCCGGCCGAGGGCCGTGCTAAGAAGCTGGACCTAAGCCTGGGGACTCAGAACCCAGCTGTGTCTAACACCCCGAGGAACCTGGCAGATGGTGCCCTGGGCCCCTTCAGCCACTGGCTGACAACCCACCTGCAGCCACACCAGAGGCCTCAGTAGGAAGAGCCGGAGATGACAAAGCCCCCGGCCTGGAAGCTTCACGGACGCACCACGTTCCCTCAGGACAGGGAAGAGGACACGGGGTCAGCGTGGTGGGATGCCCCTCCGCTCGGCCCACAGCCCACCTCGTTAGAGAAGCCACCGGGGGAGGCAGCGCGTCATTTCATTGACGCCAGATGTGTTCTTGGGACGTCTTCCCACCCCGCGCTCTGCCCAGGAGACGGAGAGCCAAATCCCCCTGGCACTGGCCGGAGCCTTTTGTGGCCGGCAAGGCGTATTTTTAGAAATCACAGGAAAGCTGCGCAGTCCTCACGTGGCTCCACGACAGGCAGAACCGATGCCAGACCCACCACACGGCCACGGAGGGCCCGGAGCCTTTCTGGAGCAGCTCTCAGAAATGTCTCCAGAACCCGGAACTTAGGGTCCAACTTGAGGTCACTCTACCCAGGCCCACAGCGTGGGTCACTCACTCAGCAGGTGCTGCTCCTGAGTGCGCAGTGAGCACGCCACAGGCCTGCCGAGCAACAAGCCACAGACCGGGTGTGTGTTTTCTGTACACACACACGCATGCACACGGCTCAGCTTAGTCCAAACGGGCTGAGGAAAACGACTAGCAACTACACCACGGAAGGAACATGTCAAAAGAAAACAAACCACAGCTGTTGAAGGCAGGGTGAACAGTAACATGGGGACATTTTCCTTTTTTAAATCACCTACCTGAAGCCCTGGCTGCTCCCAAAACAGTGGAACGGAGCCTCTGATCTGGACAAAAGACGACACTCCATCATCCATGTAAATCGTCTGCAGCACAAGGGAACAGAAGGGGAAAGATGTTCCTCAATGAAACCGAATGTCCTGGGCTGGTAACGGGATCCGCCGCCTGCGACCCGACACCGGGCAGAATGAAGGGCAGACAGTGGACTTCGGTGCCCTCTGCTCCTCCGCCGGCTGGCGCTGCTCCCTGACCACGGGCTGGCGGCGGGCGGGCACACTGGCAGCTCACCAGCCTCTGAGGAGGGGTCTGCAGGGGGCCTGAGCCCCTCCAGGCCTGCTGCCTCCCCGGGTGTGTGGGAGTCCACGCTCCCAGGGCACAAGCTCACCCACCTCCCTGCAGAGCCCAGCAACGCCCCCAACCCGTTTCAGGGTCAGAGCCAGAGTGCTCTGGGATGGAAGTGCGACCTTTCTCAGCCCTCTGCTTGTACCCCGTGTCAGCTGGCTAAGCAGCAGAGCGCGACTGGAAACGGGCTGAATGAAATAAAATGAGCAAGCTGGAGCCAAAAGACCTAGCTGACGACACTAGTCAGTCTTGAACTTGACAACACAGGTCAAGACTCAACTTGAACTTGTACTTGGCCCTGGCCCCGCCCCCACTGTGTTCTTAAACAGGCCACTCGGTCAACACGCAGCACACAGTTTGCACAGGCTGCCAGTGTGACAGCACCTGCAGAGAAACAAATGACACACTTTAAAACACGTATCTCCTCCCCCACCCACATACACAGTTATCTCAGAGTGTGCCTGCAGGCCTCCGCTGGTCCTGGAGCACAGGGGAGTTTTAGAGGGACAAGTGCCGTCCCGAGCACCAGCAGGGCCAGGCGGTTATCAGATCTCGGCTTTATCTGCGCAACTCTACCCTGGCCTGGCGGGGCCTTTCCACTTCTCGGCAGTCTGCTCCCTCACCGGGTAGCTTTCCACGCGGGCGAGATCACGCTCAGATCACACATGCATTAGTAATTCCGCAGTGGAGGACTTGAAAAGTAGAACCACAGGAATTCCTGAGCCTGGTATCCATATTGCTGAGCTGGAATTCTATCCTCAATCTCCTAAGGAAAAATGCGCTGGGTGGAGAACTTGCTGTCTGTTTCCAGGTATCGAGTACCAGGAAATTTGTTACCCTCCACTGTTCTGGTGATGAAAGCAGAATAAAATAATCAGGTTGTTTAAATGACCACGGGCATAGCTAGCCACCATGAAATTAAGCACGTACAACTGACCAGCACGTGTGGCCTGCACCAGCCCAGATTCCTGGGAAAGAAACCAACTCAGCCAGCATTTTTATATAAAGACAACTCTTAATGTCCAGGGGCTGATTAAAGCTAAGGACTGCCATCCTCGCTCTGACGGCCACGTGCCGATAATGCCACTGGCCGCATCAGACCAGGCCCCCCTTGTGCCGAGACTCGCACGGAAGCAGCTTCTGCAAAGCCTGGCAGGCCGGCAGTGCTCCCGACCAGCCCCACCACCGGGGCAAGAAGAAGGGATGCTCCAAAGCGGAGTCGCTCCTTCCCATCCTAAGTCTGTGTCCCACGCTACCAGCGGGACCACCTTCTCTGTTCCCAGGGCGATGGGCATAACCCGCTGTCAAACGCCAGTGATGCATTTCCACGCGAGGGGAAAGAACACAGCGGAACACCAGTGGAACATGCAGCGTTTCACCTCACAGATGTCATTTTAACAGAGGGCATTTGGGGTCCCCGTGGGCAGGCAGGCAGGTGGGTGGAAAGAAGGTGGGCTCTTGGATAAGCCCAGGAGGTGTCTGACAGCCACTCTGCCCAGCAGGGTGGCCTGGGGTACAATACTTAACCACCTGCAGCCTCTGTTTCCCTCTCTGTAAAAGGAGTTAATGTCACGTGGGGCCCAGAGAGGGGACGTGCCGTGAGGGTGATGAGAGCGGACGCCAGCACGAGTGGGCACTGAGAGCACAGAGCTATCTTCTCTTCCCGCAGGAGTGTGTCCCCTGTGAGCGCGGGCACAGCCACCTTCTGGGGGCAGGTGGGGCTTAGGGGTGGGAAGAAGGAATCCAGGAAGGAAGAGACGAGAAGTGGGAGGGAGCCAGGGAGAGCCGCAGGGCCTGGAAAGAAAACAGGGAGCCCCAAGTGATGCTGCGGTGAGGCCAGGCTGGGGCCCAAACCCCCAGTGGATAAGGGGGAAGGAGACCCTGAGCCTCGCTTTCACAGCAGGTGGGAGCAGAAACCAACGGCCACCACGAAAAGGGAGGGATGAGGCCAGAAAACTCGCGCCTGTGTATCTACGCTCTTAGCTAACAGGCTTTTGCTGCACTTCTACTTCTGGGTGCTGTGTTTGCAAACCAACTCTTTCCAAGTCTGCAATTCTTGGGGGTCATACGCAGTCATCCTGACCTCCCTGGATTAGTTAGTGGCCTTATCTTCAATAGCCAAATATTTATCTTGGATCTTTTTTTTTTTTTGATAGACTGAGGGGAGTATTTGGTCTTGCTTTCCTGCCTGGTGAGTCACCGCTGCAGGGCAAGCCTACCAGGTATGACTCACCAGGGCTGACTCAAGTTCCTCCCAAGGGGACTGAGATGCCGTCCACACATGCACACTCATGTACACAACACACATGCGTGTGCATACAACTCACAGATGCACACTGTACACACACATACAACACACAATACACACATGACAAATACAATGCACTTATGATACACCACACAAATGCATGATGCACCGGACACACACACAATGCATACACAACACACAAATGCGCACAGTACACACACAGCCTGCCCTAAAGGAGGAAGATTTATTCCTCTTAATAAATAAAAGATGCAAGGCCGGGCGCAGTGGCTCATGCCTGTAATCCTAGCACTCTGGGAGGCGGAGGTGGGAGGATCGCTTGAGGTCAGGAGTTTGAGACCAGCCTGAGCAAGAGCGAGATCCTGTCTCTACTAAAAATAGAAAAATTAGCCGGGCGTGGTATTACGCGACTGTAATCCCAGCTACTCGGGAGGCTGAGGCAGGAGGATCACTTGAGCCCAGGAGTTTGAGGCTGCTGTGAGCTAGGCTGACGCCACGGCACTCTAGCCCAGGTGATAGAGGGAGACTCTGTCTCAATCAATCAATCAATAAAAAATGCTAAACCTGGCAAGAGTGGGGGTGCTGCAGGTCCCCTCTTCCCTGGCTCACTGAGGATCATTCCCGAAGAGCCAGATGCCTGCCAAGTGTTCCCTGCCACAGGCAGCCAGTCTGCTCCTGGTTTGGTCCCATCATTTGTGTGCCAGTGACGGCTGCACAGGCAATGCCACTCCTGCATGCGTTTACCAGGCCTCCGCTTCCACACGGCGAGCGGGCAGGTCTCAGGGGTCTCCCTCCCTCAGAAGGGCCCAGGCCAGCGACTCCGGGCAGCATTCCAGGCAGCATGAGGGCCAGTTCCCTCCAAGCACGCCCCTCCTCCTGCTGCAGGCTCAGCACCACTTCCTGAAGCTGCTGCCTGCACCCTGGGGTGTGGCAACCAAGATTCAAAGCCTGTCACTTCCTCAAATGTCAGGTGGGGACACGCTCTGTCTATGGAACCACTTTAGGGTCTCGGGAAGTGGTGCACAACCTGCTATTTCACCGTAAGCAAAGCCAGGGATGCACAGTGGAGGCCCTACAATTGTGGCTCTGCAAACTCAAGGGAGTGGGACGAGCCAGGCTCCCATGAGTCACTTGTCCAGAATTCCACCAGATCGCCCAGGTCCTAAATGGGTGACCTTCAGCAGGTCACAAGACAGGCTTCCCCCATGAGTGCTGTGCGGACCAGCTTTCCCCGGGCAGCGAGCTCCCTCCTGCCTCAGCTGCAATGGCATCATCAGGAGCAGGGCCAGGCAGGGAGGAGGGCTGCCCTCAGCAGGAACATGAGAAGTGTGTATTCCACTTGAACGTTTTTGTGTTTTAAAAAGTCAAAAACTCACACCAACCTAAGCACCTCTATTGCTATAAAGTGCTATAAACAAAAACAGTCAGCGACTCCAGAGACAGAGAGCAAGTGGCTCTCTTGCTGTGTAGGAGGGAGGCAATGAGTTTCCCATTCTTTTGGGGACATTTGCTTCCCTTTAGCCATCTCTGCTCCTCCTACGGCCATACTGTTCTTTGGGGACCCTGACCACCGTTAGGACCATGGCCAGCCCGTGTGCGTGAGCGTGCCTGGGCCACAGGCTTTCCTTGGAAGCAGAGCCTCCACTGCTGTCCCTGCTCCTCCGTCTCCTCGCTCCACGGCCCCACCTTGCCTGGCCCGGCCTCCAGCACACGCCTCTCCTGCCCTCGCTCTGCTGGGCTTCCATCTCCCTCTAGAAGGGCAGAGCCACCTGCCAGGGCCACCCTGCCACCTCGTTCCTGAGGCATCCCCTGCTTTCCATACCCACTGGGGAGCAGAGACTGGCAGCTGGCAGGCCTGCAGTGGGACTCTGAAGTGTCACCTCCCCTGCTGTAGAGTGGTCAGGCCATCTAGGGGCTCTGCTGGCATGGCCCAGCCTGGGCTCCCGCCGGCCACCAGCAGCAGCCTGAAGGGCCCTGCTCTGGGTGCCAGGCCACACCCCTCGTGCCCCATGTGTCCAGTGGAAATGAAGTCACCACGGGTTAAGTTACAGTCCTTGGGGTGGGGAGTGGCAGCTGCGGCTGCCCGCATCTCTGGGTGGACGGCAGATGGTGCTGTCCCTGGGAGCGAGGTCGGGTAGGGACTTCACAGGGAGCAGCACTGCCTGGCCCAGGGGCTGGAGCCCAGGGGAGGAAAGTGGGCTGAAAAACACAGGCCAGGAAAACCGCAAAGGCATACAGGGGCCAAGAAATCCCTCCCTGACCCTGAGAAGGAAGCGGGGGCGGGCAATGTAAACAGCGTCGGCTGAAGTCCAGGAGCCAGAGGGGCAGGCTGTCCATCTCTCTAAGGCCTGGCGGGCCACCCCGAGGGGGGAGGCTGAGGTGACATGGGGCCCTAATGAGTGACCTGGGAGCACAGTGTGAAATCACAGAGCCGAATCCCCCACCCCAGCCGTGGGAATGCGCACGAGTCTGTAGAAAATGAACAAAGCAACGATCGTGGGGGGATTTTCATAAAGCTGAATGCACTGCGCACGGAGCACAGTCCTCTAACAGGAGGGGACGGCCCTGGTATGGGCTCAGTTGTGTCCTTTCCAGAAGGGATACGTTGAAGTCCTAACCTTCCGTACTTTAGAAGGTGACCATGTGTGGAAACAGGGTCCTTGCAGACATAATTAGTTAAGGGGAGGTCACACGAGGGTAAGGTGGGACCTTGGCCCAGGGAGAGGTGGCCACGTGCAGACAGACACAGAGACTGGAGTGATGCTGTCACAAACCTAGTTACGCCTGGGGCCACCAAGACCAGGGAGAAGTGAGGAAGGACTCTCCCCCCTAGAGGCTTAGCAGAGAACATGGCCCTGGCGACAGCTTGATTTCAGACTTCCAGCCTCCAGAACTGGGAGAGGACAAATGCCTGTGGTCTGAAGCCACACATTTGGGTACCATACCATGGCAGCCTCTTTTCATTTTCAGTGTTAAACTGCCCTGTCTTTCAGGGAAGGATGGTGATGGTGGGGATGGAAGGATGGTGAAGTTGTTTCCCCAAGGACCTACTCAATATGACACAGTAGATGAGATGCCAATTTTTTCATAACAGTTGAAATCCAAAAGTCTGGGGCCCATGAACCCCAGGACCAGACCAGGGGCTGCCTGCCAGGGGCCAGATGGAAAGCGAGGCCCAGGCCTCACTGCAGGGCCCGACGGGGCCTCGACTCTGGTTCCATCGCCAATCCCAGGGTCTCCAGCACTCTGATTCATACCAACATGCTCTGCGCCTCCGGCCCCCTGTACCCAGCCCAGCACCCAGCCCCTGCAGGTGACAAATTACAGATATTTGCTGAGCGAAGCAAAGGTCTCAGGCTAACAACCCAGGGATAAAAACGAGGATGGAAAGTGGCAATGAAGTGGGGGATGAGGGTGACGGGAAGGACTTCCCTGAAGACAGAGCAGGAAGAGAGGGATCGGCCTCCACCTGGGGGCCACACATCCTCTCCCACTCTCTTGTTTTTAACCGGATATTTATTTAACAACCTTGTCAATATCCAGGAGCGTGAACACTGTGGCCAGAATGACAGTCAAGTAATTGCACCAGCTGTCCCAGTGCCCCTCCTACCGTGTGCCTGACTCCAAGGGGCATCCTCATCTCTGCACACACCCCCTCTGGGAATCCCAGCAGGCAGGAGCTCCCACAGGTGGAGGCAGGTGTGCAAAACTGCACTGGATTAAAGCGGCCAACGCCCTCCTAAGGAAGCCCTCTCACGGTGGCAGCACTAAGGGGGGCTGCACGGCCGCACCTGCACAGGTAACACAGGGCTGGAGCTGGCTGCGGGCAGCAACGTTGCACCTGTGCCTTTATGGGGCTGTTCTTGTTTTTAGTTTATTCCACCTATTATTCTACATGGTGACATTATCCTGCAGATTGCAAGTTAGAGCAAAAAACAAAAAAACAAAAAAAACAGTTGTAAGACAGCATCTCTGGGAATGAGAACAGAATTTAGAAAAAAAAAACAATGAAAAATTAAGCAGATGGCTGTATTCTAGGGGAGCTGTCAGCAACTGCTGCTTAACATGCAGATTTCACAACTCCAGGTGCTGAGACTTCGAGGATGAAACTTCAGTTGATTTAGGATGCAAAGTAAGGCTTCTTCTCTCATCCTTCCATTGTACTGATCGACTTGTTTTTGTCCTAAAAAAATTTTCAAACCCTATTGGTTCATCTGTCAGCTGCTCTCAGAATAACTGCCACCCTCATGACCACGGCAACAATTCCCGATTCCTTTTAGTTAAAAATACCTTGGGTGAGCAGCATTTCCCCAGCATGAGACGTGAACCAGAAAGGATGCGCCACGCAGGCAGAGGCCACGCGTCCATGCAGAGCTCCACTTACACCTGCTCTCTACTCACAGAAGCCACCACGAGTGCATCAGGGCCCCTTCTGCCCCACATGGAAAACACGCGTGTACCGGCTGCAGCTACTCCGACCCACTGGGTACACAGACGGGCCTGGGCACTGACCTGCTCTGTCTCCACGAAGTTGGACACGTGGCCATCGTCGTTCACGCCGCGGGTGTGGAAGCGGGCGCCGGCGCGCTCACAGCTGATGCGGGAGATGAGGCAGGCCTTGGCCTGCTTGTGCGAGGCATACACCGTGCGGAC